>JAAONU010000015.1:38219030-38445082 GCA_012932295.1 Cyclina sinensis | reverse complement strand
CTGTTAGCTTTCCCAGGCTCACAGTTGTATCCTTTGTTTGGCCTAAACCCATGTTTCTCAGTCAGTGTGAGCTGTGGTTCAGCCCAAACCCATGTTTCTTGGTCAATGTGAGCTGTGGTCAGCCCAAACTCATGTTTCTCAGTCAGTGTGAGCTGTGGTCAGCCCAAACTCATGTTTCTCAGTGACAGTCAGTGTTAGGTAACAATAGATATCTATCTAGCTTCCTTTACCAGTTTATCACAGTCTCAGAGTAAGATGTCTTTACTGTGTAAGACTAAATTGTCTGCATTTAAAGGTCATAATGAGTGACAGATGCTTTTATTATTATGTAAAAGTGTTTTATGCCTGTGTTGAGCTTATCAAGACAAAGATATTTAATGGTGTTTCTTCTCACAGAAGTTTTTAAAAAGGTAGCAATCAATAATTGGAATGCCCTATAGCTGTTTAGATATTAAGTTTCTGTCAAGGAAAATTGAATAGAATGATATACAAGAATATGCCGAGGATGAATATTTAACAGATTGTTAATGAATGTTTACTTGGTTCGACAATGGAAAATTTTATGATTGTGCATTTACCAGAGACTCTGGTTGTACTAATGTATGATTGCATAGGCAGATCAGTGCTCTAAAGGAGGTCAATGGTCTAGTTCTTGTTTGCCAGACTGACAGTAAGGGATTGCAAGATTGACCCTGTGCTTTCCAGCTAGAAAAGGGATTATTCCTTTCCTGTCATTACTAATGGCCTTTTGTGGTTAACTGAGTTGAGATTCATTTGTAGACCAAAATTTTGGGCCTTATTGAACAAGATTTATAGTATAATCTTGATAGATCTCTTTGTGAAGATTTAGTGTAAGCTGACCTTATTTTAGTTAATATCATAGTTACATACATTGTATTATAAAAAAGTGTTTCTAGAAGTTGTTTTTAGTTCATTTCTGGTCTTGTTGGAAGCTACTGCTTATTGATTTCCATTTCAATGCTGTCATACGTCAGTCACTTTGTTAAAATTATTAGATTTCCAGAATGATTTTTTTTCATTTTCATTCAACAAAAAAGGGAAAATTTGTAGCTTGCTAAGGTATTAGGGTTGCTGAAAAGCTCTCAATGATATTTTTTCCCCTAAAAATCTAGCATTGATTAACAGAGTTATGCCTCACAAGGGAATGTAGGGTTTTTTATTAAATTTTATTAGGGGTGGGAACAAATACTGAAGTTTGCCATATTCGAATATATTTGAATATTCGATTTTGGGATGTTCGATCAGCTATCCAAATTTTGATATCCGAATATTGGTTTGTTTTCATTTAGTTATACGACGTTGGGGAAACTGCTGTGTATCATCAAGAAATGGCATGTTTAATGGAAGCTTTATATACTTATTAAGTGATTGGCATAAAACAATAAATTCCATTCTTTAAAACGAGAATTATCGTAACAAAAACAGCTCGACTGTTGCACAAAACGGCATATTGGGCTGTTTTTTTTCGGGACACAAATAAATAAATAGACATTGATAATTTTATTAACATGCAAACTTAAAGCAAGGATGTTTAAAATATTCTGGTTGATTGGACAACAAAAGAGTATTGATAAAGTGCAGAGTGATTGCTTGCTTTTGTACGTTTTCATAAAACATGATGTTAATCCTGGAACATTGTGAGACAAATAACTTTTAAAATTTGTTACATAAAACAGGTGCCAGTTAAAATGAACAAAGGATAAAAACGTATCACATTTATGCCTGTTGTAGACTGTTAATCCGTAACAAAGAGCCATGCCAATTATGCATTGCAGTTTTCTTGTTAATTGGACACAGTCTTTGACACATGAACACAACAACACAGACAGTATTATTCTGCATAATTAGCATACTTAGATGGTCAAAATCAACAGTACTTATTTTGAAAAAAAAAACACTATGCACTAATTAACAAATGTTCAAATTGGATTTTTAGATTTGAAAATTCAGTCAATTATTGAATATTTTGTTCTTTATTAGACCTGTCAAACCATTTCAATCACATTCCCGCCTCAGAGAATGGATCAGCATATAAAATTGTTTCTCAACTGGAAATATGTCAAACTTATGTTACCTCATTACTTGAGCACAGTATGAAATACAGGAACACCACCTCAGAAAGATTTTTTTAGTGTTTAGCACTTCAGGTCTGAAGCTTTGTTTACTTCAAACACTAGTAAGCCAACCAAGCCTGAGCTAGCTCAATTAGAGGAGCATTGGATTGTCATCCTAGCGTCAGCCCCATCAGGGTTGTCTAAATTTCTCCATGATAATTGATCCGGGGCAATTCCTTTAAAAGTCATTCCTCCATCACCTCTGATTCAAGTGAGGATACATTCAATCACTGGTAGAGAAATGGGTAAATAAACTGGTTGGATACCCAGGAATACTTGTTAGTTGGACTCACCACCAGAATTTGGCCAGAAAGAGAGGTTGAAACTGGTTTGAAACCCTTGTAAAAACAGACAAACAAATCAAACAGTGTCATGCCATTCAAGTGGATCTCATGTTTTACCTCACTGTAGAGCTCCTTGTGAACTTACCCAATATTTAAACAAACCAGGTTGTTGGGGAAAAAAATTATTGACAGCTATGGACATTTACAAGGGATATGATAAAATTTTTATAAATAGCAATTCATTTAATATGGTATTAAGAGGACTAACTTCTAACTTCAGTAGATTGTTAAAAGGTTTTATCCTGTAGATAGATGGTTTTGTGAATAAGTAAACACTTCAGGCAGTTTCAGGAATTTTGTGAAATAGCCTGGCTTTGGTTTTCTTTGTCACAATAGTTTCACTATTGATTTTTAGCTAATGAATATAAATCTGTCAGCTTGAACAAGATAGTCAAGCTCTTGAGGTAATATGGAGTTCTTCACTTGGGAAATTTTGAAGGCGTTTTGGCTGCTCTGGATGTGAAACCAAATAATGATGCAAATTAATGCTTGGCTTTTACAGTAGCTAAGCATTTGTTTTTTGAAGTGCATACAATTTTCTTTACAGATTATTTTTTTAGGTATTAGACCCAAAATAAACCTTTTCTCAGCACTTAGTAAATGTTTTTTTTTTGCTATATGCATCTTAATGACAAACTGTAGACAATACTTTTACCATGAACATTTCAAGGTATGACAAGTGTTAACTTTAAATAATATAAGCTCCTTAACACTGGACAAATAACTCAAAATCTATAGAAATGTGGGTTGATTGAAAGTTGTAAGAAAAACTTCAGTATGTAGGCAGCTATGATAACAGCTGCACTCTTAGAAAAGTACATGCAGAATACATTTCTCCCTGCTTTTTCTTCTTCTCAAAGACATTGTTTTATAGTTCCATTATGCTAGAGATTTATGTCTCCAGCCTTTTCCCCACAATGGTCCTATCATGTTTCCTTATGACTTTGATGCTCCTGGCCAGTTTCTGACCCCCTAAAATTGAATCAGGATACAAACAGTGCTTGATGTCACACCAATATAGTATGGCAGATATGCTTGGTAGAGTCTATCAGTTTTTTCTGCTTCAAATGTTTGATGACCAAGCCACACAGATATGTGCAGATGCTTTAATATGCTGCTACAAAGCTTAGTAGACCTCTGCCGTTGTTCAGATCAAAGCCCTTAATGGTCACCTGTTTTTATAAAAACTATCATAGGAAAATTTTTGAACTTTTTGTCAGAAACCACAAGGCATAGAGCTTTAATTATTATATAGTGTGTAAAATTGTGTTGTGGTCCTCTACAAAAAATTGTTCAGTTTGACCTTTAATGACCTTGACATATAGCTGCTGACCTTCTTTCTTTTGTGGATGCTGTGTATATGAAATTTGAATTATATGTACACTTTTACATGTAGATTTCAACTTCATGAAATATTAGATGAACTGTAGTTTGACCAACATGTACCTCCTTGTTTTCAAAGCTACAGCATTGAAAATTGAAATACATGTATAATTTTAGTTGCACATTTGAAAGTCCAAGTTACAATATGCCATAAAATGAACATATTTTTGGATGTCTGAGTATGCTGTATTTTGGTTGAATGTCATTTATTGGCCTTGCTGTTTAGAGCAACAGTACTCAGGTGAGCAGTATAGGGCTATTATGGCCCTCTTGTCATATACTTTAAAGTGGACTGTTGTAAAGTTAAGCTGTTGCTATTTTCCTTGTAAATTCAAAATATGATGATGATGCTCGAAAAAGTATTTAACATCACATGGTCTTTCTGACAGACTAGAAATACCTTGACTTACTGATCACATAGAAAAGTTGGCAATTTCCTTTGATTGAACTTGTTGTAGAATGACATCGTATTAGATCCAGAATGTATTAATACTTATATCTCAAGGCGGTATCAATCATTGGAAATCTCAGACATGTACAAACAAATTGATGTACAAATTGATGTGTGATCCCATTATTTGTTAGGTCACCCAGATCAGTACAGTCATGGAATATACCAGAAAATGCTGATGGTTGTTAAGGTATTTTTTTTCTTCAAATCAGTCTTACATGATCAGATTGTGAAAGACTTTTCTAGTTATAGCCTTTAGTTGTCAGTTTTTGCTGTTTGAAAGTATTATTCATCTTTGTCAGTATTTCTTTATCTTTGCTAAAGATCTCTCTGACTTCCATTAAGTCCAGCAATCTTGAGCAAGCTATGTAGTTAATTTATGGGAATCAAAAAAGAAAACAACAGATATCAAAGCTTCTCTGAAGTTTTATGTCAATTTCTAATGTAATTCTTTATTATTGCTAAAAAATTCAAACGTAGTTTTCTTAGAACATGGTCAGAATAATTATTGACGCCTTGGTTGCCTCCCAAAATTTATTATGATGGTTTTACAGTTTGTATTTTCCTGGTGTAATGTTTAACTTTTCTTTTAATCATTTTGCACTCCCAGATTACATGTATGTCTACTGACAAGACAGAAACCAAGTGTCATTTTATGAGCCTTCATCTTGTTGATAAGTACCTGATATCATTATGTCAGTTATAAGCTTTGCTTGATTTATAACAACAAATTCATAGATAAGTCAGACATTCAGGTTTTTATGAAATCTAGCTGTTCCATATGAAATCAGACATTAGGTTGGTTTAGTTTTGTTTAGGAATTGAGTCAATTCTGAGTCTAAATCATTTCTGTCAGAGATCAGATTTGGTACAGTGTCAAGACAGATTATGTTGTACCAGTTAACTAAGCTAGTTCTTTTTGTCTTGATAACTGGTTCTGTTTTACCAGCTTACTGGTTACCGGTATATTGTTCTTTGAAACTGGTTTCAGTGTTCTGGGTAACTGGTTCTTTTTTTCCCAGGGAACTTGTTTTGTGAAGCTAGGGAACTTGTTTTGTGAAGCCAGATGTCAGACTGAAAATATAATATAATATTATTGCATAAAGATTATGAACTTGCTTCAGCAACTGTAATGAACTGTTTTTGATTATTTCAATCTTGTATTTTCTACAGTTTCCCACCATACTATGGGATGTGCAAGGTAAAGTATCAATGTTGTACCTTTGCATCCTCTTATTTTGTACAATACATGTGTATTTATAGTGTTATTGTTTGATCAGATTTCTTTATTTTTATCCAGTTTCTTTTGTCTTTTGCATGTTTCGACAACCTGTCTGTAGCATCTTTATTGCCGTGAAAGGTTTTTAGTAATACATGTAGCTCACCGAATTGTAGTAAATAATGGAGCAGTTTTGCTTTCCTTTGTGCATGTTGTATGCTACACTATGCATAATATTTTGAAAACATTGAACATCTTCTTGACCATGGTGGCTGATTCTGCTGTGTTATGTTTTTGCCTAGCAGGGTGAAAATACAAGATGAAATTGTGAACAAATACTACCTTGTCTTGTTTTTTTTTCTCAGATTGGCAGGGCCTAGGAAAAAAACAAACACACACACACAAAACAACAAGGCGCCACAAGACAGCTATTAACTAGCCATTGTGACAAAAACATTTGTTGTATTTTCTCACAGTTTCGCTCCAACAGATCATTACTTTTTGCATTTTTGCCATGCCAATGAACACAACACAGCAGAAATCAGCAACCATACTTAACAGGTAGAGATGAAATCTGTAGGTTGAAACAATCATTTCAGATTTTTCTGCCATAAATCCTTTGTTAAGTAAATCAGTCCCCCCCTCCCAGAAATTAAAATCAGACTGCATTATTGCATTGCATGAGTTCTTAGCTCATCTGTCTCTCTTTCTGATTGCTTTTGTATATGATTTCTCTTTGTTTTGTACTCCTTGATGCATGGTAATAAATCACATTGTTTATATACCTGTATATAGTATATACATCGTCAGTTTGTTGATCACATTTTCAGACCTGAAGCAGCAGAAATAGCCCTTGCCAAGATGTCTTCAAGACCAATGCTGCTTCAGGTTTTCTCTCATGTCAGTGGTCAGAGATTAAACTTGGCTCTTTGGATAACAGATGTCTTTGGATAGTACATTAGTAACAGTCCAATAAGAACCAAGCCATTGTGTTCTTTTCTCTAGGTTAAACATGAAAATTGTATCTACATGTACATAACAATATTATGTATTTGTATTCTTAAGTTATGTCTATGTTTTGATCTAGTTTGTTTTTATCCATTTCTAGTTCAAGTCCCAAGAAGTGTGTACTGGAACAGCCAATCAAAGAAGACATGAGTAGTCAGAGTCTTACACCAGGCCTCGCCTCATTCCCTGCCATGGGCTCACAACAGAGAATCTCAGCATCATCTCAGGGAGGCCGTAATAAGGTACAGTCATAATTATAGCTTTCTTTAAATCTGTCAAATGTGGAATACTGGGACACCAAAAAGTGCCTTGCGGCTATTTTTAGGGCTTAAGTAACATAGAACCATTAACCATGTTTAAATGGAAGTATGGTTAGTGTAACGTATGTGGTTATTGCTGGATTTCCTACTTTTGCTTTAGAAAAATTGAATAATTAATTGCTATTTTGTCGTTTAGATTGAATATTGCAGCATTAAAACATTGCTTACTGTCCTGTTGTGTCTCATTGATAAAATTGAGAGATTTAGTTGGGAAACGAATGTGATTGCTATCATTAAGCAGATAGCCGAGTGGGCTGCTAACAGCCTCTGTATTCCATTACAGTGACAAAATTACAGACAAAAGCCATTCTTGGACAAAAGTCTTGCAGGAAAAAAGAACTAAGACTTTGTTATTAAGCTTTAGTTGTATATTGTAAAGTTTTTGTAGTCTTGTTACAACAAGACCATGGCAGCATGACTGATTGTGAAATTTCTTGAGCATTTGGCTCTAATTAAGAGACAAGTTGCTCATTTCAGTAAAGATTAGTGCATTTCAGCTGACATCACTTGATAGATTTTATTCTTTTTTGTTAAAAATAAAAAAAATTTGCAGAAAATACTTCATTAACTTTTCTCTCTTGCCATTCAAAGGACAAGTGCTTCCTTAATGAGAATTTTAAGCAAAAATAACCAAAAAAACTTCATGCACTTCCGCATGTTTCTTAGAGCCTGTTTAATACAACTAGGCTAGTGTAGTGTATATTTCCGTGCCAAAAACAGTCGTCTTACTTTTATAGAAGAAAGAAAACAGTTGTTTATATATTCATATATTTTTGTTACTTAACGAGTGATGCTCCATAAATCCTACCTTTTACAAACACTTGTTGTTCCATGTAATGGCCCTAATTTTCTTCTGTAGGTACAGTTGAAGCCAGGACATTCATTAATGGACTGGATCAAACTTGGTAGAAGTGGTAAAGATCTAACGGGAATCGGTGGTCGCAAAATAGATGTTAGTGCCGAAGAATTGAAGAAACATAACACAGAGAAAGACTGCTGGATAGCTTTAAGAGGTCTGAATATAGTGTTTAATATTCTGGATCAGTAGAAGTTGTGCCAAAGCTTTTGGGCAACACTGTGTCACACTCTCTTTTTTTCTTAACCATTATTTCGAGCAATTCAGAAATAAGAAAATTGAAGAGTGGTCATTGAAGTATAAGATTGACAGGTTAAAACCATACCTAATAAATGTTTGATTGAGAATAAAAATTGTTGACAGATATGAATATGTACTCTTCATAGATGGAAATAATGATAAACATTTTGGTTAATACACTGAAAACTGAATTATTGATGCTAGATGGACATTGAATATATATTTTTGGAAACATTTTTGCTGTTAGTATTATAAGTACCGTAGATCAAGACAATTTGAACAACTTAATCTGTTGTGAAATCAATGGATGAAAGTTGAGGTAAGAATATTTTCCATGATTAAGCAGTCCTTTATTTCTGTCAGATTGTATTTATACAACAGTATGCCTAATGAAGAGAAACTTTGATTAAATATGTTAAATCATTTTACTACCAGACAATTCGTGCAGTCATGTACATGTACTTTCTTGCAGGCAAGGTGTACAATGTTTCATCCTATCTTGATTTTCACCCTGGTGGTGTGGAGGAGCTGATGAGAGGGGCAGGTCAAGATGCTACAAGTCTGTTTGATGAGGTAGGATTTTCATTACAGCCTTAAGTTTTAAATCCATTGCTGTCTGCTCATATCAGTAACTTATGAAAAAGTTCAACTAGCAAGAATGCAGAGTACTTCTCTAGATAAGAATATGGAATGAAAGGCAATAGAAAGTGATATTCACCTCAAGAAAGGATGCTGTTGTGTTATCATACAAACAGTTGCTGTAAAATGATACTGGTCAAATTGCATACCTAATAACTTATGAATGATAAAATACATCATTTTATCATTCCCCAGAATGCTTATTTCATTACCATAGCTGCGAAGACAGACCTTTTTTTAAAGAGAATGCTAAAGTTGAGACTTATGAACAACATTGAAAATGAAAATCTTCTCCTTCTAGTGGATTTTGTTCACGTATTTGACTGTAGTTAAACTTCAGTACCGGTATTTGATCAAAACTTGATTTCTTGCCGGTGGATTTTGTTCACGTATTTGACTGTAGTTAAACTTCAGTACCGGTATTTGATCAAAACTTGATTTCTTGCCGGTGGATTTTGTTCACGTATTTGACTGTAGATGAACTTCAGTATTTGATCAAAACATGATTTCCTGCCAGTGGATTTTGTTTACATATTTGTCTATAGTTGAATTTCAATATTTGATCAAAAAATGATTTCCTGCCAGTGGATTTTGTTCGCATATATGGATGAAATTGAACTTCAGTATTCAAACACAACTTTTCCTGCCATAGGATTTTGATCATAGATATGAGTGTAGTTGAACTTCTGTGATTTGATCAAAATATATTTTCTTTGAGCCAGTTCTGATCCCTTTTGTAAATCAATATATATTTCCAGATACATAAATGGGTGAATGCAGAATCAATGTTGGAAAAATGTCTGATAGGGAGGCTGAAGACAGAAAACCCGATGCTGAAGGCGGCCTTAAGAAGGAGTAAGTTATAAGTTACGTTTTGATTATATCATGTTATCATCTCTTTTCAGATCTAATTAAGGGAAATCTCTTCTATAGAGCTAAATATACTTGAAAATATATATAGATATGCTCTGTGTTTATGCCTCTTGATTGTGTAACATGGAAAGAAATTTATACAAAGGCCATGAGTAATTTCCTTAAAGTTACACTCAAGATTAAAATAGATTTGTTCAAAGTTTATTTCTTTGTTCCTGTTTTAGAGTCATCACATCTGTAATTTTTTTTGAGGATGGGAAATGGGAATTTCAGACTGGCACAGGTGAAGTAGTTGAAGTATGAACTGAACTGGCCAGGATATAGTGTATTGAACACTGTAGGATAAAGTTTGCATTTCATTGATACAGATGTTACAAAAAACTGACAACAACAAAAAACGTGTTCATATAGAACATGTGTAGTGTAATGTTATTGAATGAATGTCAGCATTTAGCAGTTAATGAATGTCTCACTATGTTTTAGGTTATATGTTGTATGTTATATGTTTTAGGTTCAAAAAGCAGCTTGGAAGCTGTTCCAAATGGTAAGTCAATATTTTGTAATACTTGCATTGAGAAGTTATGAGAATTCAGATAGATATCACTCTTTGGAATGCAGACTAATCAGGGAATATAGATAGATATCATACATGGGAAGACAGATATGACAACAGGGAATATAGATAGACATTGTACTAGGAAATACATAAAAATAGATCTAGATGTAACACTGTCTCCAGTCTGGTTGCTTCACTTGAAAGATATGTCACTGAGTATGTTGTAATAATTGGCTGCATTTAGCATGGTATTTCTTTTTTGAAAGACATTTATTGTGGATTTACTATATCATTGATTACAATATCTCTGTTGGCGTGTAAAATAATACATATAGTTATATCATTATTTCTTTCTTCTTATAGTGAGTGACAGTAAGAAAGTGGCCATTTTATCTGCAGTTTTTCTTAAGTCAGTTTATCTTATATATATAGCTTTTGATTGCCAGAGTTTTGGGCTAGGTGTGATATTATTTATTAAAGTCTATCTGTTTGAGTTGATTCCAGTTTCCCAAGTGACTGACACCCCCTGAAAAGTTTACTTATTTTAAGTTATTGATACAAAAAGCATTCCATTCCAGAGACTTTTTCTATTCTTTTTTACATGCACTGATTCATGGGAACCCAGTTTCATTCAAAAGACAATAAGTAGTGTGGGGTGAAGTCATTGGAATCAAACTCATGACCCTTAATTACCAGTTTAGGGCATTACCACTGGACCACTGATCAAACCCATCTTTAAGTGTGGTTGTATGCGAGTTATATCAATACAAAAAAGTTAATATTCTTTAGAGTTATTTGGCACTGTGATGTAGGTTATGTTTTTATTAACTGTTTACTTATACATTCTATTTCAGGTGGATTAGCTCCACCCACTTTTCTGGCCCCTCCCACACTTCCTCAACAGGTTCCCAGGTAGTGATAGTTGTTGTATATTTCATAACTGTATAAAGTGCTAATTTACATATAGATACTTATACTGACAAATGATTTCTCTTAAAACTAGCAATTTTAATAGCTATACAGATATGAAGATGTTTTCTACTAAGGAGTTATAGGGTTTTTTATCCTTGAACAACAACTTCTCCTGTAAAATTTAAGAGCTGATTTGAACTACAATTTACTCCTCAGTCTGAGGCTAATCTCCAAAAAGTTCAACTGTTTATCACAAAATTTACATTTTAAGTTATTTGTATTTCAGTACTTAATTGAAAAAATATTCTTTTTTTTTCATTGAAAAACTGTTGCATCAATGTTAAGTTCTTTGTGTTCAGCTTTGTTAGGAAATGTAAATGCTATGTTTATTTTATAGGTTTGACTGGTACCAGAGTAGTAAGACAGTATCTGTGGTGGTATACACTAAATGGACCGACATGAGGGAGGAGTTTGTTATAATAGACAGAGCAGATCACGCCTTAGTTGTTACAATGCTTATAAAACAGTCAGTCTTCTATGTACACATAGGTAAATTGATAACATTTTGTGTTGTTAGTATATGTAATTGAAATAGCTTCATAAAGGGTGTGTGTCCAGATGTGCGGAATAATTTATTAGATAGAAATGTTGTAAATATTTAGTTATTTTGTATCATGATGTGGTACTGTTTTGCATATCCAGGAGTAAATGTCAGGAAGTATATAAACATCTTGACATAAATTCTACAACTATACCACTTCTTATTTAATTTGAAATTATTGCATGATATATACTGGTACAATTTTATTAAACAGGTAAAAGCCATTTTCAGTATGTACATCAGTATTTTAATGGTAGTCCTAGCAAACCTCCTTTACCTGTTTTTGATCTGACAAGGCCAGGTGTCAGACTGTAAGAAGAGTCACCCGGTTCTATCGTGAAAAGTTTCATTTTCATAAAATCCTCCGATGTGAAAACAAAAGATGACTTACTTTACAAACTTGTTTTGGAATTCTATAGTCAGTGAAAATCTCGATAAATCTGTCAAGAAACAATAGATATACTTGTCTAAGTATTTCATGTAATTGACTGGAACAATTTTTTGTCTCCCAACATTAGCACAAAGCTTTTTAAAACAAGGTTTGTATCATATGAGGTTAATTTATAGCCATAACTTAGTTTTACCAAATTTTTGTGATGAGTTTTTAGTTGATATTGTTAAAATTTACTGTGTTATTTAAAAAATTGCATATGAGTTTTTATTTTCACTTTTTCAGATCTTGAGAAAGATGTTTCAGACAGATATGAAGGTAAGTAGAGTGCATCGTCGGTGACCCCCGGTACATATTCCGCACAACTACATTATGTACCATGGGATAATTGACTGCTGATTATTCGTTTTCATGAATATTTATTAGCAAAGGGATGTAACTCTTCGTCGAATGAGAAACCGCATTACAAATAGACACTCTTCAGTATGGAGAGTAGGCATAATGACAAGTTACTTAAAATAGACGTATTTCCCAGGATTTAAACATAGGCGCGGAAGGCAAATTGTAACAAGTAATTTCACTGGCTGAGATTCCGCAAGGGAAATCTTACGGAAACCAATAAAAGTAGGTAATGAATTATTCATGAGTACGAAATTTTACCAGCCAATTGTCCCACGGTAGATAAATAGAGTGAAACGGAATGGATCGAACGTGGGTTTCCGACGATGAGTAGAGTGTTTCTTTACATTTTTGTTTTAGCTTGACATTTGCTTTTATTGTCGAGCCTGCTTGCAGATAGCTCAACACAGTCGTCACATTTGGCACCGCAGTTCGGTGTATGTATGTGCATGTGTTAGTGCGTGCGTCCGTCTGTCCAGATTGTCTTGTCCGGGCCATAACTTCTCTGTGCATGTAAGGATTTTGAAATACCTTGGCAGATTTGTTCACCTTGATGAGATGGTGTGTCATGCGCAAGACCCAGGTTCCCAGCTCAAAGGTCAAGGTCACAATGCCAGGTCAAAGGTCCAAAATTTTGATGATAGACCTTGTCCAGGCTGTAACTTCTCCCTGCATGGATGGATTTTAAAATACCCTGGCACGTTTGTTCACCTTGATAAGATGGTGTGTCCCGTGCCAGACCCAGTTTCTTAGCTCAGAGGTCAAGGTCACAGTGACAGCTCAAAGGTTCAAAATGTTGATGATAGACCTTGTCTGGGCCATTACTTCTTCATGCATGGAAGAATTTGAAAATACTGTGATACATTTGTTACACTCCCTGAAAGAGACATCATATGCCTTGTCCTTCCATCATTATGTCATTCTGTCTAGTGTTGGGAAGAATTCCATAACTAAAACAGGTCTGTCTTCCTATGACCATTGTATAGTCCCATTCTTCCCTAGACAGTCCACTAGTTGTAATAACTTCCCACAGTTTCCATTTCACTGTCCCATCACCATAGGCGGCTTTCCACTGGCGGGGCTTGACATGCTGCCCATGGGCATTCTAGTTTACAGAACTACTATAAAACATTCTGGTAGATGAAACATATTTACTCTGTGATGTGGAGCCTCAAAGTTTGAAGTTTGGTTAGGTGTAAATGGAAGTCCTCAGTCAGTAAATAAGGCTGCAGATACAAATTGATAAGCATTAGTTCATTTAATAAAACTGCCATGATTGCTCAGTTGTTAGGTTTGTCTGGGTAAGACATAAGCATCACACATGCCAACAAATACAGTCATGAGCTGTTAACATTGATTCATTTAGAGGTTGGTATAGAAACATAGACAAGCTCTTCTCTCAAGTTTCTGTTTTTATCTTGTGTAGCATCCCAAGAACCATAACTCTAACCTTTAAGTAAATCTAATCTTATTTATACATGTATGTTTATTGTGCTCTTTGATTTCAGTGAATATATCAGCAGACAGTGGGAAAGTGGAGATAGTCCTGGAGAAATGCCAGCCAGATATACAGTGGGCCTGTATAGGGAAATACTTAGAGAAACATAATCTGTATATCCCTGATAAAAACTACAGTAAGTTAGACTTTACATTTCCAAGAAAATGAATTAATGTCTGCCTGTATCAGATGCAGGACAAGTGATTGCTTCTGGGAAAAGGCAGTGTTATTTTAAGACAACAGACATCTACTGGTTTGTGGATTTCAGAACAAAAATAATATCATAAGACCTTATCATGTTTAGTCTACATTTTAACATTGATTTATTATCTGCTTTGGTTTTTCATTAATTGTAAATTTGGAAGTAATAATGAAGTTGACAACTTCAATCTATAAGAAAATACCCTGCTGAATAATCTATTCTGCCAAAATATAGAGGTTTAACCAAATTAACTGGGAAATATGGTTATTTCTACTTGTGATTTTTGTAAGACATCTATGTTTGAAGTTTACCAAGATTTTTACATATTAATGTGTTTTCTTGTAGATCCTGCATTTAGAGACTGCACTATTGAGAAGATTGAGTCAGTGACAAGAGATACAAATCTATACACTGTATGTCTACCTAAAGGTTGTAGAATGAAGATCCCAACTGGACATCATGTACATATAAAGCACACTATAGAAGGTATAGCTTGTTGATACTACATCATGTACATATAAAACACACTATAGAAGGTATAGCTTGTTGATACTACATCATGTACATATAAAACACACTATAGAAGGTATAGCTTGTTGATACTACATCATGTACATATAAAGCACACTATAGAAGGTATAGCTTGTTGATACTACATCATGTACATATAAAGCACACTATAGAAGGTATAGCTTGTTGATACTACATCATGTACATATAAAGCACACTATAGAAGGTATAGCTTGTTGATACTACATCATGTACATATAAAACACACTATAGAAGGTATAGCTTGTTGATACTACATCATGTACATATAAAGCACACTATAGAAGGTATAGCTTGTTGATACTACATCATGTACATATAAAGCACACTATAGAAGGTATAGCTTGTTGATACTGATGCTGTGAGGGAGGGGATGAAGCAGCTGAAACATCTAGAAATATTCTAGAACAATGATTCAGTATTTAAAATGTAGATTTCTAGTCTGTGAAATGATATCTTGAACCCTACAGCCATGTAAAATACAGTGAAATTCTAGTTTTAAGACCACTCTAAATATTTGAAAATCACATGTAAATCAGTAACCATTAGGAACCAAGGTCAAATATTTAGAAGAAATAAGGTCCACTGTACTGCTCAGTTTGTTACTTAGACCACTTTTTGACTTTATTGTACATATACCTGGGTCTAATTCCATTGAACTGAGAAAAAATATTTTAAAAACAAAGGAATGATTTTTTACCATTTTAAGTGTACATAAGACTAAAACGTTAAGTAAAGGGGCAGGCCCCTGGCTTTTTAGCAGACTTGAGTTTTTGATTTTGTTTTAACATAACAGTAGCTCATGAAGTTTTTGGTCTGTTTGTGACTGAAGTTCTCAGATTTAAATGTTTTCTTTGTAAAGTCTATCTTTGCAGTTCATGGCAATGCAACACAAGGTATGGACACTTGTAGCAAAAACTTAGAGGACTTACTTTTCATTAGAAATGCTCTCTGACATTGAAGCATTTAAAGGTAAAAAGTTGTAAATTTGATTCTGTCTTTCTTGTAGGAGTAGAAATAGTAAGAAGTTATACATCTGTGCTACCTTCACTCACATCTGAGAATCAGGACAGTAGGTTAGAAGAAGGCACTGTAGTCTATCTCATGATCAAAATATACAAAGATGGAGCATTTACACCATGGCTGGCTTCCTTAAAAACGGGTGGGTGAACAGATTTTGTTAGATAGTAGAAGTCATTGAAACCTTTAGAATAAACCGTAGTGTGATAAAAACAAACAAACGTTCATTAAACATTTATAGGGAAGGAGATCAGCTCTATGCTTGGACAGTTTTTTATATCTTGCATTTAAAGATTGTATTATAGTGAGCATTAAAACTTGAGAAAGGAAGATCCAAATAGGGCTTCGAGTAAAGCTCTGAAATAAATTTTCTTCTTTAACAGTTTTAGCAAGCAGTTTTAAGTCAGTTGCTTCTCAGCAAGTTAATTACAATGTTTGATAATTACCATCGTCAGAATTTAATTGGTATTATCTTTTAATTATCCAAACCATTAATGATTTTTATTTACTTTATTTTCTTTTCCAGGTGACCACATATCTATAAGCAGCTATGAAGGGAATTTCAACGAATCTCAACAACTGAACTCAAGTACCCATCTAGTCATGTTTGCTGCCGGTACAGGCTTCACACCCATGGTTAAACTTATCTACAAGTCTTTAGTACTAGACACTAATACAGATAGGTTGGTACCATCTGTTGATGCACTTCTGTTTTTAATGGAATAAGAAGTTTCATTTATCAGTATCTGTGACAGAATTAAAAGCAAATAGTTATAAAACATTAGAAACGGTCTTCGGTATCTCCCATAGCTTGCTATAGGTGGTTTTTCATTATCTTATCAGAAGCTGTTGTAAATGTTAACTTTGTGTATGTAAAGCATTGATTCTGTATTAGGGGTTGAAGATTCTTAAGTTAATCAGTTGTACAAGGATGCACAGAACAGATTGAATACTAGGGATCCTGATGAATGTATGGGCCATTGCAACATGTTTTTAGCTCACCTGAGCACAAAGTGCTCAAGGTGAGCTTTTGTGATCGCCTGATGTCCGTCGTCTGTCGTACGTCCATGCGTGCGTTGTCAACTTTTTCTTCAAACAACTTCTTCTCCTGAACTGCTGGGCCAATCTTGCTGAAACTTGGCAGGAATGTTACTTGCATGAAGCTTTACCAAAATTTCTAGGCCACAGGAGCTAAAAATAGATTTTCAAAGTTGGAACTTTAGAAAATTTTCTTCTCCAGAACTACAAGGCCTGGAGCTTAGATATTTGGTATGAAGCATCATCAGGTGGACCGTTACTAAGTTTGTTCAGATCATGACCCCTGGGTCTATAAATGGCCCTGCCCCAGGGGTCACTAGTTTTACATAGAATTATATAGGAAAAACTTTAAAAATCTTCTTGTCTGAAACCACAAGGCCTAGAGTTTAGATATTTGATGTGCAGCATTGTCCAGTGGACCTCTACCAAGTTTGTTCAAATCATGGCTCCTGGGTCAAAAATGGCACCCCCCCCCCCCACCCCCCCCCGGGTCAAATGTTTTATATACAGTACATGCCAGGAGGAACTCTCGTTTTCCTCGAGGTCGTCGCGGACTACCCAAAACTCTCATAAAACTCTCATTCTGATGCATTTGTTTACGAATGCTCGTATTTGTTAACGGAAGGAATGACATTTCAAAACCAAAAGTAATTGCTTCTCGGAACAGCTGACCCTATTTTCAGAAAATAATTTGACTGGTTTTCAATTTACACGTGTTAAAACTGCTTTCCTATATTTAAAGAAAACATACAACATGTAAACCCTACTGCGACATCTGTATCGTCTATGGGCTTGACAAAATTATTGATCGATTTTGCTATACAGTAACGAGCGTTTTCAACGACGGAAGTACACATAAACCTACACAGCAAATGTATGAGAAATTTTGGTTTTAATTTTACCAAATGTCACATAATTGGCAGACATAAAATGCACAGTTTCATTACAGTCATTTCATTAAATGTTCAGCTTATCCAGGTGAGTTATGACTCTAATTATTTTCGCACTGGTCGTCAAATATCGCCGAGATATTTCGCTATGTCGAGACATCGAGGAAATCCGTTTTTTTCCTCGATGTCGCGGCGGATATTTTTTTTTCCGCGTCTGCCAAATAAAGCGGAAAATGTGAGTTCCTCCTGGCGCGTACTGTAGAGTTATATAGGAAAAACTTTAAAAAAATCTTATTGTCAGAAACTGCAAGTTTAGATATTTGATGTGCAGCATTGTCTAGTGAACCTCTATCAAGTTTATTCAAATTATGTCCCCTGGGTCAAAATTGGCCACGCCCCAGGGTTCTATTTATTTACATATAGTTATATAGGAAAAACATGAAAAATCATTTTTCTCCGAAACTAATAGGACTAGACCTTAGATATTTTGTGTGGAGTATTGTGTTGAGAACCTTTACCAGTATTGTTTATATGTTGGCCCCGCCCCGGGGGCCCTTAATATGTAAAAAAGGCAATCTTTAAAAATCTTCTTACTGGAAACCTCAATGCCTACAGCTTAGATATTTGGTATGCAGCATTGTCTAGTGGACCTCTACCTAGTTTGTTTGAAAAATATCACTGGGGTCACTATTGGCCCCGCCTAAGGGGTCATAAGTTTTAAATAGCAGTATAGAAGAAAATCTTTAAAAATCTTCTTGTCTGAAACCACAAGGCCTAGAATTTTAAAATTTGGCATGAAGCAAGCTTATCAAGCTTTTTGAAATTATTAGATTAGGTTAAAGGTCATGGAGGCTAAAAATAGATTTATCTGCTGTACCTCATAGAGCCTTCATTTATAGACCCAATATCTTTGATATTCAGTATAAAGGTTCCTTGCATGGACGTCTACCCATGAGTAGGGTTTGAGGTCACTGGGTCAAGGTCAAGGTCACCATAGCTTATAATAGATATTTCTACTTTTTGTCATAGAGCCTTTATTTACTGACTGATATTTTACATATTTGGTTTGTAGGCACTTACATATTTTCAATTAAAAAATGAAATACTGCTTAGCAGCAAACCTACAGCCAAAGTACTCAGGTGAGCAATCCAGGGCAATCATGGCCCTCTTGTTTTCACTAAGTATAGTAGTGAGACCATGTGTTGAGATAACTACATACACTGTACTATTTGCACATTGACTGAAGATTCTGCACAGGGTACTCAGGATGGCCTTTGACCATTGTGTGTTGTGCAGTATTTGTCATCCGTTGTCAACAGTAAGCTTGTGAACTTTCAAAAGGTCACATTGGAAATTTTGCCTATATGTTTTCTGAGACAGATTGAAACTAGATCATGGGAGGGCAAAAACTGCATCACCAGCTTAATTCAAAGAAAAACCTTTCTCAAGGTGACAAGTTTCAACCTCTCTTCATGAAACTTGATCAAATTGCTAACTAAAAATTTAAGTATTTTTATATGAAACCAGTTTCCACAGATCAGTTCATAGATGGAAGAAAAAAACCCTGATCAATAGTGTAAATTGATATTTTACTTTAATTCTGTAGGAAAGTGAAATTGTTGTTTTTCAACAAGAGTGAGGCAGATATACTGTGGCAGGATCAGCTTAATGTCTTGGCAGATTCCAGTCACAGGTAGGACCTAGAAATTAGAAATGTTTATATTATCGTATAAGTTTGATTTTAATCCGATTATAATATTTCTTGTTACTTAAAACTAAGCTTTATAACTTGATACTTCAAAGTTTTATGATATTTTAATAACAGGTGTGAGAACTTATGATTCATGGCAACCCATTACATGGTTTGTCTGTTAACCCAGTTATAAAAAGTCTATGTTCGTTTAATTGTGAAATCTTTGTTTATATATTTTATAGATTTACGTATACTAACTGCCTATCAGAAGCTAGTGAATCATGGACAGGACTTAGGGGAAGGATCAGTAAAGAAATGATGGCAGAGTTTATACCCAGTATAGAGGACTCTGATAATCTGTTGATCTGTGTGTGTGGGCCCACTCCATTCACCAAGTCTGTGATTCAGTGAGTTACATTCTTAGTTCTAAATTATTTGAAGTAAGAAGGCAAAGAAAACACTTACTGTTTCAGAGAGAAAGTTTGATACAAAATTATTCCTGGAGCTGTTTCATACAGACAGCATTTGTCCAGTACTTCCCTAGACCAAGATTAAACTGACTGCCTGTATAAGTCATTTGTATTAATATGGGGTCTAAAAGATTGTTTTCAAGAAAGTGGTTATCTATGTTGTTATAAAGACAGCTGTTTTTATACACACGGAGAGGCATATTATGTTATGTTATGTCTCAGGGCATATGTCTGTCTGTACATGAGCAGTTTTATGTTTGCTCTGTATCTCTTGAACTGATTGAAGGAAATCTGATTAGCAGAAATGTTTACCATGATGAGACGATATGGAGAGTGCAGTCTCTGGCTGGCTCAGATCAAGGTCAAACTTAGAGACCACAACATACTGATATAATGTGTGAATATTTTGTGTCCCCTTTTTATCTCCTGGATTGCTTAAAGGAAATTGAAACTATCTGGCAGAAATCTTTACCATATTTGATAGAAAATGTTTGCAGGTTGTAGTTTCTGGGTGGCTTATATGAAGCCAAGGTCACACAGGTCACATGTCCGGCTGTGTATCTTTTGAACTGCATGAGGGAAATTAAAACTATTTGACAGTTTTTGTCCACTTTGTATCACAACAACAGCTTGTAGAATTTGGAACTGTTTGACAGAAATTTTTACCGTGCTGAGATGATGAGCAGAGAACTGGTTTTGGCTAACTCTAGTCATGGTCAAAAACAAATTTTGGGGCCATGTCAAATGGATATAATGTGTTAATACTACATGTCTGTTCTGTATCTCTTGAACTGCTTAACGTAAAACATGGCTAAAGTACTCATCTACAATCAATATACATTTTGAAATTATTTGCAGACATTGTTATAATATTTTCCTTAAAAAAATAGCATTGCCATGTCTCGTTGCAATTATGTGCTGTTGATAAAATGTTTATCCATTGTGTAAAAGGTTATCCACTATTAATAGTTTTCTTCAGGTGTGTCTTGAGTCTGATAACAGAATAAGATTTCTTTAGTATTGAAGATGACTGTAGCAAAATTTCTGATAAATTCTTGTTGTTGATAACTACATTTGATCATACAAATAAAAAAGTCTGTTGTTGTTGAGAACTGTTGACCATTCAGGTAACTGTTTTCTTCTTTCAGATTTGCTGAAGACCTTGGCCATAAAGACAATGTGCATGCTTTTCTAGGATAATCAAGACAGACAACACAAAGACACAGCCTGTCTCAAGCTGAATGTGATACAACATTATAACTATGGATTTATATCACACTTATTCATGAGCAATATTGATACCATTCAATGTTTAAGGCCAGTTTAGGTATTTTAGACTGCCCACCTGCAGAATTCAACATTCTGTTTTCACTTTGTATGGAAGTGAACACTTGAAGTAAGGGACAGACTTCAGATGAAACACAATTGACTGAATCATGATAGTACAAAATTATTGTATATAAGTCTATGAAAACATTTAAATATTCTCAGTCTAGTCAGTACTTCTTGCCTGCAACAGAAGATTTGATACAATGCAAACTGCATTTCTGTGAAAAAAATGATAGTTCTATTGTCGAATGAAAGATACACATTTTTAACTGGTTAGTCGTTATTTTGTCCTAGAATTGGTTAGATATCAGGACACAACTCTGATAAAGAAAGTACTATTTTCTCATAGTTTTTGACCAGTGTTGCACAAAGGCCTTGGGTTTTGCTCTAGGGCCTGTCTGTATGCTGTTGGAGGTTTTAAATCACATATCTTATACATTTTTTGCAATCTTGAAAACGAATTTTGCATTTAATGATCGCTGTATAGTTAACACATTATTCTTCAAGGTTATATGTGTCATCCATTATCAACATTTTCCTTCAGACAGCATCTCCTAAACCACTGGGCCAATTTTAACCAAACTTCAAAGAAATATTCCTCAATGGTCTTTTTTCAAATTTCTTAAATTAAATGGTTCCAAATGGAACTCTGGCAGCCATAAGGAAAAACTTTGAAAATCCTCTCCTCAGAAACCACCTGCCTGATTTCAGTATAATTTTGCAAAATATTCCTTAGGTGGCCTTTTATCAGTTAATTTCAAACCATGTTGGTTCCTTAAAAAATCATGGCCTACAGAGGGCAGGGCCTGTTTTCACTGTATGACTATAAAGAAAATTTTGAAAATCTACTCAGTAACAACCTGCCTGATTTCACAATAATTTCACAAAAATGTTACTAAGGTGACCCATTATGAAATTTCTTCAAGCTGTTTTGTTCCCTTAAAAAATGAGGCAGATGGCTTGGTATTTTCTCACTATACAACCATACTGAAAATCTCAGTAACAGCTGGCTCAATATCATATTAATTTTACAGAAATATTTCTTTTGTGGCCCTTCATAAAATTCCTTCACATTGTGTTGTTCCTTACAAAAAACAGCTGACAGAGGGTAGGGGCTGTTTTCAGTTTATCACTACATGGACAGTTTAAAAAATCTTCATCTCAGAAATGGCCTGCACCATTTCAAAATTATTTTTTCACAAAATGCTCGTATGGTGGCCTATCAAATTTGTTTAAGCCATGCTTGATTTGACAAAAATACAAACTTGTCTGAAACAACTTATTCATTTCTATATTTTAAAGCAATAAATTTCTCTGATAGATTTGTTGTTGCCTGTGAGAGCAAGAGAATGATTTAAATTTTAAAGAATATGATATTGTTATGATTTTGATATTATAGAATGTACAACTGCCCAGTTTACTGTCTGTAAAATATAACTCTGAATTGTATCACAAGACATCTTGAAACCTGGTAAAAATGCAATATTTATTGGAAATTTTATTATCTGAGTAACAGTGTTGGAAATGAGACTACACAGATGGAACGTTTACTTTAAAATGGTAAACTATTGCTACCCAGAAAAATTGTCATTTGTTTGCTTAATCAATAGAATAGTAATTTGTAAATTGAACTTGTAAACCATTACTCTACAATGAGTTAAATATAGCCTGTTTTTTATATGTCTGTTTTAAATAATGAGCAATGTCTTTTTAAAATGAGCATGTTTATTTGTGGCACAACTGAATTGTTTTGTCAGTGTGACAAAATGTAGGAAAAGTGAATTGTGTAAATAAATGTAAGGATGTAAGATTCTGTGAATCTTCTAAATGTAGAGGTAATTTTATCAGAACATGCATTTTATTTATATATTCAACAGTTTATTTTTGGGCGAGGCTAAAGCTTTTTTATGCCTCCCATCCAAGATGAGGGATATATTGTTTTGCAAATGTTAGTTGGTCAGTTGGTAGACACTTCATTTCTGATCAGTATCAAGAGAACTCTTGGACCCACCTTCCTCAGACTTGGTATGTAGGTTGAGGTTGTTCATGACCAGTAGATGACCCCTATAGTTTTTCGGGTCTAGCAGGTCAAAGGCCAAGGTCACAATGCCTTGAAAAGCAAAATCTTTTCTAATAGATATCTAGAGAATCGTTGGGCCCAGGTTCCTCAAACTTGGTTTGTAGGTTGGTCATGAATAGTAGATGACCCCTATAGTTTTTCAGATCACTAGGTCAAAGTCACAAGTATCCTAAAAAGCAAAAAGGTTTCTGATCAGTAACTATAGAACACTTGAGGCCCAGGCTTCGTAAAACTTCATAGGCAGGTTGGTCATGGCCAGTAGATGACTCCTAAAGTTTTTCAAGTCACTAGATCAAAAGTCAAGGTCATATTGATCATTAACTGAAAAATGGTTTCTGATGAATAACTAGAGAATGCTAAGGTCCTTAAACTTTCAATGCAGGTTGTTAATGACCAGTAGATGACTCATATTGCTTTTGAGGTCACTTCGTCAAAGTTCAAGGTCAGAGTGACCATTAACTGAAAAAATGGTTTCCAATCTGTTGGCCCCTCAGACTTGCTATGCAGGTTTGTCTGTTCAGGAGATGACCCCTATTGGCTTTGAGTTCACTACGTTAAAGGTCAAGGTTATACTGGCTATAAACCATAAAGAGGAAAACAGATTCTGATTGATAACTAGAAAATGCTTAGGCCTTGCTGCTTCAAAACTACCTACCTACCCATCCACCCTCCAGCCTTCCTACCTACCTAACTACATACCCATGCAGTTCCTGTATTCGTTCTCCATTAATTGAACTTCTTCTACCTTCCTATACTAATATGGCTGCATCTAGCGATAAATCGCAAGTGGGGGCATGTATTTTTTACAAACAACACTTGTTTCCTTTACAGGACATTAAAAGAACATATAGGAAAGTTCTGTGCATTTACATAACACATAAGACATTAATGTAGAACATTTAAGCACTAAAGTAATTTTGATTTTTTAGCTCACCTGAGCCGTAGGCTCATGGTGAGCTATTAGGATCAAGCAGTGTCTGTCGTCCGTCGGACGTCCACACTTAGATTGTTAACACTCTAGTGGTCACATTTTTGCCCCAATTGTCATGAAACTTAGTCAGGATGTTTGTCCTAATAATTACTCGCACAAGTTCCAACATGGGTTATCTGGGATGAAAAACTAGGTCACAGAGTCCAAAAATACAAAAACCTTGTTAACACACTAGAGGCTACTTCTTCAGTTCAAATATCCTGGACATTTGTCAGAAACGTTGTTTGGATAATTTCTAGCTCAAGTTTGAATATGGATCATCTGGGGTCAAAAACTAGGTCATAGAGCCCAAATATGGAAAAACCTTGTTAACACTCTAAAGGTTACATTTTCAGTCCAGATATCCTTGGATTTGTCAGAAAGGTGGTTTCAGTGATTTCTAGCTCAGATTTGAATATGGGTCATCTGGGTTCAAAAACTAGGTCACAGAGCCCAAATATGGAAAAACCTTGTTAACATTCTAGAGGCTACTTCTTCAGTCCAAATATCCTTGAAATTTGTCAGAAAGGTTGTTTTGATAATTTCTAGCTCAAGTTTGAATATGGGTCATCTGGGGTCAAAAGCTAGGTCACAGAGCCCACATATGGAAAAACTTTGTTAACACTCTTGAGGTTACATTTTCAATCCAAATATCCTGATAATTTGTCAGAAAGGTTGTTTTGATGATTTCTAGCTCAAGTTCGAACATGGGTCAGCTAGATTGAAAAACTAGGTCATAGAGCCCAGATATGGTGAAACCTTGTTAACACTCCAGAGGTCACATTTTGAGTCCAAATATACTGGAAATTTGTCAGAAAAGTTGTTTAGATGGTTTCTATCTCAAGATTTGATATGGGTCGTGTGGGGTCAAAAACTAGGTCACAGAGCCAAAATATGGAAAAACCTTGTTAACACTTAAGAGGTAACATATTCAGTCCAAATAACCTGGAAATTTGTCAGAAAGGTTGTTTCAATAATTTTTAGGTCGGGTTCGAATATGGGTCACTGGGGTCAATTAACCAGGCCCATAACAACTTTGTTAAGAGCAGTCATACTCAGGTGAGCGATATAGGGCCATCATGGCCCTCTTGATTAGGGAAATCTTGTAAATGAAGATACAGTATACATTGTAAGCCCTTCCTTTATATTTCTTCAGCTAAGTTTGTATAATATTTTATAAATTAAGCTTTTGTCTTAATGTATATTAAGGCTATTTTATATATTGAAAATATTTTAGACATTATAAGACTGTTTTATATGTTAATGTATATTAACATTGTAGTAGTACTGTGATAGTGGTAGAATTGACAAATTTCCTGTTGATGAAATGAAATCCATGTACATGAAAGTAATTACTGATTTGTTTGTTATAAATGAAATATACTATATATAAAGTATTTTATATTTCTCCTCTAAATACTCCACTGTGGGGTTGAATATTAAAAATTATAATATCAGTTTGTTTCAGAGAAAAGGGATTGAAGACAAGGGTTTCAGCTAATGTGCCAAGGTCAAAGGTCATTTTTTAGTAAAGTTAACTTTGATAAAGTTAGAATTATCAAGATGTTGAAGAATATTTTATTTTATTTTTATTTTTTATTCTTCCTAGTGAAGACCTTTTTTATTTATACAATTTATTTATCTATAACTTGTGAGGTCTAATTGAGGAACTTTATTATTCAGTAAACTAAATGAAGTAAACTTCAGAATCGGGTCAGTTGAAATAGAGTTCCAAGAAAATTTTATTTTAGATTTTTACAGAAAATATTGCAAGAAATTCCACATTGTGTCTTATATGAGTTATCAAAAAGCCCTGCCTGCTTAGAACCCATAGATTCTAGAGTAAGTTGAAAACTGAAACTCTTTTGAGAAATAATATTTGTTGCAGTATCTATGTTGTTAAAAACTTTACTTTTATTTTATTACAAAAAACATGAACAAACAAATAAAAGAACTACAGGATTGCAGTTTCTGTTTTCAATATCCCCAAGTCCTCATGCAGTGATTCCACAGTTGTACAATATGGACAATTTTTTTTATTCAGTCTGACAATTATATTTTTCATCTTTTATTTGATAACAACCTGGCAACTAAATTTTTCGAATCTGGTTATATGTAGCCCCAATTCATCCCCTTATTCACCTATTCCAAAGTCAACAAATAGGCACATTTTTGGGCACTGGTAATACTTTTATTTGTCATGTTTTAGTTAATCCGTAAATGAAAGATTTAAAACCTGCCATGAAATGGCCCTATTCCAGTAATGAGTGGTGTTAAGTTAGAAGCTAATGAATATTCCAGAAATTTTATTCAGGTCCAAATAAAAAAGTTCTACACATGGCACAAGATATAGAAAAGGAGAACATGCATGTTATAAAATATCAAAGTAAAACACCAATTCTAAAATCAGAACTTGTGAATGAAAATATTAATTATACAGCAGCTTACATTCAACTGAATAGAATTGATATATTCTGACCTTTATCGACCTTGTGTTGTTTTGAATTCCTGCTATCGTGGCAAATTATTTTCGTGCAAATTTCTGGGTGGACAAATGTGCAAAATCTACTTCCACAGTTTGAAAAGCAATCCAAATAAAAGGATATCAATTACAGTTTTATGTGTTTGTCATGAAAACTGATAGAAATATGAGTGCATGTTGTAAATATATACTAATTCTACAGGTGGATATTAGTGACGCTAAATGTCACTGCACATCTCTCATGTCAAACATGTTTTAGCAAAGTTGAACTATTAAGAATTAGGAAAGAAAGATGAATCAGCACAGAAAGAAAGTGGAGAAAAACATGTTAGTTAATATCTATACAGTTTATTCTTTGTATGGATGCTAATGTAAGTAGACCAAAAACGATCCCCATCCCCCACCAGAGATTTCCATGATAAAAGTGGAGTTCTTTTATCTCAAGACTCTTAGAATACTGAAAGTTGCCAGTTCTTGTGGCACAGTTTTGAACTTTTATCAGTTCAGGCACTAGCAAACAGGGAAATATTTGACGATATTGTACTCGACATACATAGTCCATAGCGTTTTTATATAAAATAATAGAAATAGAAATATTATAAAAGAATAATGAACATTTTCCTTTTCTGATGGGACCTGTCATGAAATGGTAGCATATAGCAACGTGTATTTCTGTTCGAAATCAGCGGACAAACAACTTAATTTTTAGCTCACCTAAGAACAAAGGTGAGCTTTTGGGATCATTGATTGTGCGTCATGTGTCGTCAACAATTTGACTTGAATATCTTCTCCTCCTAAACCGCTAGGCCAACTTTGAGGAAACATGCCTGGGATATTCCTTGCATGAAGCTCTACCAAAGTTGTTCAAAGAATTGATTTCCATCAAGAACTCTGGTTGCTATGGCAACTGAAAGGAAAAACTTTGAAAATCTTCTTGTCTGAACCTGCAAGGCCCTGAGCCTTAAGATTTGGTATGTAGCATTGCCTAGTGAACCTCTACCAAGTTTGTTCAAAATATGCCACTAGGGTCAAATGTGGCCCTGCCCCAGGGGTCAATTGATTTTACATAGGCTCATATAGAGAAAACTTTAAAAAATCCCGCCTTAAGATTTGGTATGTAGCATTGTCTAGTGGACCTCTACCAAGTTTGTTCAAATTATGTCCCTGGGTCAAATTTAGCCCTGGCCCAGGGATCAATTGATTTTACATAGGCTTATATAGGCAAAACTTAAAAAAAAATTCTTGTTTGAAACCACAAAGCCTAGAACTAGATATTTTTAATGGAGCATCAGCTAGAGGTCATCTACCAAGTTTGTTCAAATTATGCCCCTTGAATGAAAATTGGCTCTACCCTGGGGATCACTTGAATTCATATATATTTATATAGGGAGAATCTTAAAAAACCTGATGTTTGCTCAACAGCAGACCCAAAGGCAAAGTATTTAGGTGAGTGATCTAGGGCCATCATGGCCCTCTTGTTTCATAATACAGCTGTTTTATACAGAAAGAATTTACAAAGAAAGCACAGTTATTTTTAGATATTGTTTCAATTGATTTCCAAGAGTTCTTAGTTGTTGATTACAATGTTATGTTTAATATGTTGTTAATAAAATGAGGTTCTTTTGTACCAGGAACTTCGGACAAATTGTGTACAGGGATGGCAGGAATTAGAAATTAAGTGTGGAGTGCTACCTTAAATGTCAGCTCATTAACTTTAAAACATTCATAGATTAAGTATGACCCCTGTAACGGAGAGGTGGTCTGCTCGACTTTCCACCCTCTGTCTGTCTGTTTGTATTGGGTGTATCACCAAGGCATAACATCCAGTGATGAAGTTGTACAACAAGGGTTTTTCATATCTGTGTTTTTAGCTCACCTGTCACAAAGTGACAGGGTGAGCTTTTGTGATCGCCTTTTGTCCATCGTCTGTTCACAATTGTTGTCCGCGCTTTAGCGGTCTTAATTTTGGTGCGATCTTCTTTAAACTTGGTCAGAATGTTTATCTCAGTGATATCTAGGTCAAGTTCGTAACTGGGTCATCTCATCCTTAAAACTAGGTCACTAATAGAAAAAGCTTGTCCGCACTCTAGCGGTCTTAATTTTGGTCCGATCTTCTTCAAACTTGGTCAAAATGTTAATCTCAATGATATCTAAATCAAGTTCAAAACTGGGTCATAAGACATTCAAAATTAGGTCACAAGGTCAAATTATAGAAAAAGCTTGTCCGCACTCTAGCAGTCTTAATTTTGCTCTGATCTTCTTCAAACTTGGTTAGATTGTTTATCTCAATGATATCTAGGTCAAGTTCGTAACTGGGTCATGTGACCTTGAAAACAAGGTAACTAGTTCGAATTTTAGAAAAAAGCTTGTCCGCACTCTAGCAGTCTTAATTTTGGTCCCATCTTCTTCAAGCTTGGTCAGAATGTGTATCTCAATGATATCTAGGTCAGGTTCGAAACTGGGTTATCTGACCTTGAAAACTCGGTCACTAGGTCAGATTATAGAAAAAGCTTGTCCGCACTTTAGTAGTCTTAATTTTGCTCCGATCTTCTTCAAGCTTTGTCAGAATGTTTATCTCGATGATATCTAGGTCAAGTTTGAAACTGGGTCATGTGACTTTGAAATTTAGGTCACTAGGTCAAGTTATGATAAAAGCTTTTCTGCACTCTAGTGGTCTTAATTTTGGTCTGATCTTCACTTTCATTACCATAAGATCTTGGTTCCTTTCTTCAAATTGCCATATTGCATTATTGGTTCCAGAGTTATGGCCCCTGAAAGTGCCAAAATTAACTATTTAGACCTTGTCTGCACAATAGCAGCTTCATTTTTTATTTGAATTTAATCAGACTTGTACAATACTTGAGTTAATATAAGATCTTGCAGGCTTGCCAGGGGACTTGAAAAGTCAGGGAAATTTGATTTTTTTTCAAGGTCAGGGAATTGTCAGGGAATTTTGAAAATTGGTCAGTGAAAAATAAAAATCCAGAAAAGTTAGTGAAAAGTCAGGGAAAAATAATTTTGAAGGGCTAATATTGTTCTATTTTATTAAAGATTGCATTCACACATATTTTCCTTTATGAATCTTTTTCTTTATAATTGTGTACATTGTATTTTAATAAAAATTCTAGTATTATAAATAACATTACTTAAAGACTGAAAGTCTCTGCAACCTTTACTACCAAAAATTAAAATAAGTATGTGTTACACTCGAAACCCATGTTCGTCCCTCCAAGATCCATGTCACAGCAACCCTCTGAACTTAGTAAGTTCTGCTATATAGGCCTTACTGCTGATAGTTTGTGTCTTGCCCATATATTTTTTGCATCTATGGTTGGATTTTAAAATAATTAGCAGAATTGGCAATAGAGTGAACATGTGTCATGTACATAATCCCTGTTTGGAATGGTGTTCCAACATTCAGTTCACAGCAACCTAGTTTTTTGTATAACGGCAGGATTTTTTAAAAAATACTGCGGCACGAACTTCTACATTTTTCAAGATACTGCTTTGAAACTTTAAACATGTTAGGTATCATGTGTATACGTGCCTGATATATCTTTTATGAGGCTCAGTCCATTATAGTCCACGTTGTGCTTTAACAATCCTGATGACGCACGACATCTAGTGAAACTCTACCAAAGATGACCCCATGGTCATAATTGCCTGCACCCTTCGAGTCAATTGGCAATTGTATTTGCATCCACTGACTCTTGCAACCATTGAGCGGTTGTTGGCAGGTGAGCGACCCATGGTCCCATGGACCCTCTTGTATAATTTATGTTTAAAGGTCACAAACTCACAATAGTTTTGAAACATTCCTTTAATGAGAATACTTTTAGTCATGTCCACTCCACAGCTTTGACATTCATCTGTAGGTTTTAAGTCTCATTTCACGAGTATGTTTAAGTGCTTCTCAAGGTCATGGTCACAGTAAGTACTTCATACCTTACCCCCACCAAAATTTTGGCTGGTTTTGCAGCTGGTTTGTCACTGTCATGCTTAGTATTGGTTGGCTGGATTTAGTTGAAACTTGACAATATTGTATATTGTAATGGGCTTGTGATGCACATTGAATAACATCACAGTTCTTTCACTTCTAGTAGTTATCACCCTTTATTTCATAAAAATGGTCAATGTTTTTTTTCCAGTCACAAATCATACACTGTTGGCAGAGTTATAGCCCCTCATGTAAAATATCAATATAAACATTTTTAACATCCAGTGCCAAAACTTAGATGTGGCTGGTTGGTTTTTGTTATAACTTTGTAGGATTTCATACACAAACTAGCAAGTGATGCATCTTGACATTATTACAACCTGCCCATTAATTACATTAAAATAGTTGCAAACTGTGTCCTTAAACTAAGAATGAAGATTTGCAATGAGATATAATGAGATGTAAACACAACGGCTATCAGTGATCACATGTGTCGCCTGATGATAGTCAATTAAACAGTAGTATTGAGAGGTGATTGGACAGTTTGTAGGCTAAAACACATTTTTTTATTCAAGGGCCATAACTCAGCCAAAAATCATTCAACCGAAAAACCTGTAAGACATGTGCAACTACTTGAGGTACAGAACAATCCTGTAACATTTCATTTAAATTGCTTTAGTAGTAAAAGAGAAGTAGTCTGGACAAACTTCAAAAATAAAAATCATTAAAGGGCCATAACTCTGACAAAAATCACTGAACTGGAAAATGCTGACGATATGCACAACTACACCTAGTACTGATCATTCCTGTAAAGTTTGGATGAAATCGCACCAGTAGTTTCTGAGGAGTAGTCCGGACAAGTTTAGTGATGGACGGACAGATGGACAGACAGACGACGTAGAAGTGATCCCTTTATGTTGCAGCTACTCCGTAGCAGGTGACACAAAAATTAACCTAATCTGAAAAAGGCTGTCCTATTATTGGGTCATACATGAAGGCTCCAGCGATTGGGGATGCTCTCGTATCAAACACATATTGTTTTCGTGTGTACTCCATTGCTCTATCAAAGTAAGATCTGTGAAATTCTCGAATATTCTTTTATCTATATAAAATTATGTTCAAGAAAGAAATGCCAAAATCTCTGTGTTGTATGTAATACTTTTAATACTTTCACACAAATAATCTTACAACCAACAAAAATGACTCTATAATCTGTAATATAACAACATAAACATATAATGAAATAAATAACAGTATGAAACACTATTACATCATGAACACACAAAAAAAATGTATGTGTTTATATCAAAATGACATTTTTGAAAGATACATAATTATAAAAGATTTACAACATGGCTGTGTGCTTTCCATATGATGGTTTTGTCTAGGTAGTAACTCTCAAGTTGCCAGTCTAAACAACTGTAAATGAATAACAGTTAATACAACTTCTCAACCCTACAACCTATTCCCGCCACAAATAAAATCAGTAAACCAGAACAATGTTAGCAGTAATCAATACAAAACAGTCTTGGCAGTAACTTACGACTTACGGTCAATCTGTTGTCCTCTTTAAGTTGGTTAATGTCGATGCTTATGTATTCTACAGACACAACAAAAAAAGCTAATTTACATAAGTAACAGAGATTTTAGTAACAAAAGTCTGTTTCAATAAATGTTTATTCATACATGTACTCATCAAGGACAGGTAAATTTCCTAAAGTTTCCTGTGTCTGTCAAAGTTAATGAAATTCTTCCTGCAAACTGAAGCGGAAAAGAACATTTTTTACCTCTGCCATCAACAGTAAACATTTCTTCGTTCAGAAACTGATTCAGTTTATAATATAGGTGCATTATGTACATATTTTCTGATCTTATGTAAAACGTATGTTTTAAAAGTTAATCTGACAACCATGAATACTGTCATACTGTGTGAAGGACAGCATGACCAAAAATAACAAAATGGTAAAAGTGACAAAACTCTAAATAATTATGTAAAACATCAGTAAAACAAGATAATAAATAAAATATAGGGGCCTTGTCACCATGAAAGCTTTCTTTCTGAATATGTGATGACCATTTACTGAGGTTATACAACTAAACTATAGCTAAAAGGGTTTAAATCATGTTCGTAAAGTTTGAAAAATTAAAGCTTAAATTTAAAAGATTCACAACCGTATTAAATATGTGCCATAAATATAAACTAAAGAGTGATAAACAGTCTAAAAAGTGAAAAACTTATCAAAAATCATCATAAAAAATAATTAAAAAATGGCTTTGATTTATTGCAAAGAAATAATTTTTCCAAATAATTCCCTTAAGAATTTTAAGATAACAATACAAAAACTGTGTCAAATGAAGTTCTCACTTTTAAAATACAAATTAAAAATGTCATCATTCATCTGAACAAAGTCTCTTCATTTTACAATCCTATGAAAATTTATGTAGCAGATGTCGATCACATGGTTAGCTGAGGATAGCCAAAGATTGCTTGTGCCTTACACATACCTCTCAAAGAAACATGAAACCCCATCAGTTTCAATGCACTTATTAGATGACACCAGTGCAAAACAGTCAAATAAAAACAAAAGGCAACAAGAAATGTTTGTAAAACATACATGCCCCCCCAGCAGCACCTAATTGTTTGTGGTTGGGCCAAAGCGTTCTCTAGTTATTGATCAGAAACTATTTTTAGGATCAAGGTCCCTGTGGCCTTGACCTTGACCTAATGACCTCAAAATCAATAGGGGTCATCTACTGGTGATGACCAACCAGTATACCATGTTTGGTGAACCTAGGTCAAAGCATTCTCTAGTTATTGATCAGAAACTGTTTTTAGGATGAAAGTCTGTGAGCTTGACCTTTGACCAAATGACCTTAAAATCAATAGAGGGTCATCTACTGGTGATGACCAACCAGCATACCAAGTTTGGTGAACCTAGGTCAAAGCGTTCTCTAGTTATTGATCGGAAACCATTTTTAGGATGAAAGTCTCTGTGACCCTGTCCTTTGACCTAATGACCTCAAAGTTAATAAGGGTCATCTACTGGTGATGACCAACCAGCATACAAAGTTTGGTGAACCTAGGCACAAAGTGTTCTCTAGTTATTGATCGGAAACCGTTTTTAAGATGAAGGTCCCTGTGATCTTGACCTTTAAGCTAATGACCTCAAAATCAATAGGGGTCATCTACTGGTGATGACCAACCAGCATACCAAGTTTGGTGAACCTAGGTCAAAGCATTCTCTAGTTATTGATCAGAAACCGTTTTTAGGATGAAAGTCCCTGTGAGCTTGACCTTTGACCTAATGACCTCAAAATCAATAGGAGTCATCTACTGGTGATGACCAACCAGCATACCAAGTTTGGTGAAACTAGGTCAAAGCGTTCTCTAGTTATTGATCGGAAACCGTTTTTAGGATGAAGTTCCCTGTGAACTTGACCTTTGACCTAATGACCTCAAAATCAATAGGGGTCATCTACTGGTGATGACCAACCAGCATACTAAGTTTGGTGAACCTAGGTCAAAGCGTTTTCTAGTTATTGATCGGAAACCGTTTTTAGGATGAAGGTCCCTGTGAGCTTGACCTTTGACCTAATGACCTCAAAATCAATAGAGGGTCATCTACTGGTGATGACCAGCCAGCATACCAAGTTTAGTGAACCTAGGTCAAAGCGTTTTCTAGTTATTGATCGGAAACCGTTTTTAGGATGAAGGTCCCTGTGAGCTTGACCTTTGACCTAATGACCTCAAAATCAATAGGGGTCATCTACTGGTGATGACCAGCCAGCATACCAAGTTTAGTGAACCTAGGTCAAAGCGTTTTCTAGTTATTGATCGGAAACCGTTTTTAGGATGAAGGTCCCTGTGAGCTTGACCTTTGACCTAATGACCTCAAAATCAATAGAGGGTCATCTACTGGTGATGACCAGCCAGCATACCAAGTTTAGTGAACCTAGGTCAAAGCGTTTTCTAGTTATTGATCGGAAACCGTTTTTAGGATGAAAGTCTCTGTGATCCTGACCTTTGACCTAATGACCTCAAAATCAATAGGGGTCATCTACTGGTGATGACCAACCAGCATACCAAGTTTGGTGAACCTAGGTCAAAGCATTCTCTAGTTATTGATCGGAAACGAAGTGTACCGACGGACCACTGACAGACCGACCTACCGACCGACCGACATTTGCAAAACTATATGCCCCCCTCATCTTCGATGGGGGGCATAAAAATACATGGCATCTGGAGGAAAAAAAATATTGCACTAAACATATTGATAGGAGTAAAATCTCAAAATGTACATTTGGAATTATGCCTGTTTCTGTGAAAAATGTACATCTGGAATTATGCCTGTTTCTGTGAAAAATGTACATCTGGAATTATGCCTGTTTCTGTGAAAAATATAACTTCTGACAGTGTTATAACTGTGTAGTAATTGATTACGCAAACAAAGTAAAAGTCAAATGAATAAACTCAGACGTGGCATGTATAGATAGATGGAACAGGTATTGTCTTAGCCACTGTCACATGCTGTTTTAACTTGGTTTTATTAATACATTCAAAGAAAGAGAAATCAAAGTCTTGGCTGAGTAGTCAATTTTTAAGATTTAAATAATAGTTAATAAGTTCTATGTCTTTAAAAGGAAAACTTTCACAAGGAAATACAGTAAACTGTATTATTACTTCAACCATGACAGTCCATCAAGTACCAAAACCTTCATTTTAATTGCATTTAAACAGGTGCTTTTCATGACTGAATGAAAACGAAAATGCAAAGATCCCTTGCATTGAACATTTAACTAACATAAATGCCTGTCACTGCAGTTATGTTTCATCTGTTGACCTTCAAGTCAAATTTATATGCATTATCTACAGAACAAGAATTTTCACAACTTTATCACAACATTTTAATCATCTTGGAGGTAAAAAACATCCCTATATTATGCAGTAAATTATTTACACTTGTTGATTTACACATCACTGAATAGTTTTTACCTTTTTTTCATGGGACCTTGTTATATACATACTTATCTTCTTATTTCAATGTTCAAACTTTGTCCTTCACAGGCGATGACTTCACTTTTCTACTTGGGGACTTAAGTCTATTTTGTACCCACTCAAGTGCATGAACAATTCGTTTCAAATGTTTACGATCAGCTTTTGTAACTGACTGGATTTCTTTCACAGAAAGGCTTGCTATAGCCTCCACAGATGTAAAACCCTTGGCACAGAAAGCATCTGCATACATGGGAAGTCCAATGGAAATAAAGAATTCTGGGATTGTTGCTATTTTAAGCTCAGAAGTTGCAAGACTCTGTTCTGTTAGTTGTTCTGCAGGAATCTGTAAAAATAAAGTATCTTGGTGCAAACAACAGAAGAAGAATTATGATGTTCCCACTGTTAAAATGTCTCTACAAACAATTATATAGTTGCTAAAAAACAATCTACAGTAAATGTTATTCCTGTCTTATAAATCAAACTAGGTGAAACTTGGGGAAGACAAAAAAAATGGAAGCCATAACTTAAAAGCAGGGTCCAAAATTTCTTTGGTTCACACAACACAGAAAGCAACAAAAAGTAGAAATCTACAACCTCTTCTATTACCTACAGATCAATAACTTAGCTTAATCTCTCAAACAGAATACCAGAATTTAGCAGTTTTAAGCCCTATTCTCACAATGTTTCACATTTGCATGTTTCCTAGCACAGACACTTACTGCAGACACCTAAGTCCAACATATCTGCAAAAATTGACAAAAAACCACAAAATAAGAAAAAAAAAATTGTGTTAATCTGAACTGAAGTACGTACCACTGGGCGGCCGATTGTGCTGAGTTTATGCATGCGGACCTGGTCTAGGATAATAGCAGTCTTGAATACATCTTGTTTAAGTTCCTCGGCATACCTCTGTATGAGGAGAGAGGGGATACCACATGCACCAGACTACAACAGGAGGGTACACGTCAAGGTTATATAGTAAATAAATAGTGTGATCATAAAAAAAATGGTTAAACAATGTGATTGATAGAAAGGATTAGGTTACTGATTTATAGCCAATAAAAACAAATAACAGAAAGGTCTAGCATGTTTGCAAGGTGTGTAAAAAAATAAGCCACACTGTGACACAAGGATACAACCAGGTTACTTGCTTTTCAATCTCAAATACTGATACTGAAAATTGCAAAAAGTGCTTCAATCCAGTAAGATTATGAACAAATTTGCCTGAATAAAATTTAAACCAGACCTATCACTAAATGTGATTAATACCCCCAAAACACCGCTACAGAACAGAGGAAGTTATCAATTTAGTAACAGAATACTTCGTAAAAAAATTGAAAAAGAGTTATGGTTGTGGGCAATTAAAGATAGTTGTGGTTCTTGTACATTGCATTTCCTCTCATTGCACTTGACCATTGTATGAAGTTGCATTGAATTCCAAAAAAATAATTTTCAAGTTATTCTCCAGACAAAGAAAACTAACAAAGGGCAATAACTGTGCAAACAGTGAAGACAAAGTTATAGCTCTTGTACATTGCACATCCACTCAATGTGCTTGACCATTGTATGAAGTTGCATTCAATTCCAACCACAAGTTTTCCAATTATATTCTGGAAAAGGAAATCCAAGGAAGGGCAATAACTCTGCAAATAGTGAAGATGGAGTTATAGCTCTTACACACTGCACTTCCTCTCATTGTGCTTAATCACTGTATGAAGTTGCACTGAATTCCAACCAGTAGTTTTCAAGTTATGCTCCAAATAATGAAAACAAACTAAGGGTAAAAACTCTGCAAATAGAGAAGAATGGAGTTATGATTCTTGGACACTGCACTTCCTCTCATTGTGCTTGACCATTGTATGAAGTTGCACTGAATTCCAACCAGTAGTTTTCAAGTTATGTTCCAGACAAGGAAAACCAATAAAGGGCAATAACTCTGAAGATAGTGAAGATGGAGTTATGATTCTTGGACACTGCACTTCCTCTCATTGTGCTTGACCATTGTATGAAGTTGCACTGAATCCAAACCAGTAGTTTTTAAGTTATGCTCCGGACAAGGAAAACCAATAAAGGGCAATAACTCTGAATAGTGCAGATGGATTATGATTCTTGGACACTGCACTTCCTCTCATTGTGCTTGACCATTGTATGAAGTTGCATTGAATTCCAACCAGTAGTTTTTAAGTTATGCACCAGACAAGGAAAACCAATAAAGGGCAATAACTCTGAAAATAGTGCTTGACCATTGTATGAAGTTGCACTGAATCCAAACCAGTAGTTTTTAAGTTATGCTCCGGACAAGGAAAACCAATAAAGGGCAATAACTCTGAATAGTGCAGATGGAGTTATGATTTTTGGACATTGCACTTCCTCTCATTGTGCTTTACCATTGTATGAAGTTGCATTGAATTCCAACCAGTAGTTTCAAGTTATGCTCCGGACAAGGTACACCCCGACTGACCGCCCGGCCGACCACCGGGTAACTCCTATATACCCCCCAAACTTCGTTTAGGGGGTATAAAAATCTAGTGGTTAGCTTCTTGTATATTTCCTACTGACATAACTAGAGAAAGCAAATGCTTTTTTAAGATAATAGCTGTTATCCTTAAAAGCATCTTAAAAATTAAAAAAAAAAACAAAAAAACATTTTACTCCCTTTATTTTGAAATTTTGAAGAAACGAAACATTTTCAACATTGCACCTAAAAGCTATTATAATATCCAGTTCAACATTATAGACTTTAGTAGCATGTCTTTAAGGAAAGGTTCTCATAAAATTCATTAATGTTATATATGTGACACAATCTTCTCAATAAAAACAAGAACTGCCACTGAAAAATGACAATACCCCCAGTGGTGCTTTGACTTTTGAGCTGAGATAAACTGTAGATCCTTCAAAAGAAGTGGGGCTTTTTGTTCTTTCCCCTTGATGGTCATGCAGGGATCAAGGTCCAAAAAACGTATGCATCTGGAAGAAAATTCTCCCAAAGGGTTGTTGTGGGAAGTAATGGGCAATGTTAAAGTCTTTTGACAATTTGACTTTTGAGGTCAAGATCAGTCAGGGGTCAAGGTAAAAAAATTATAGGTCAGTGAGAAGGTCTTGTCCAAAGGGGTGTTGTGCTCAAATATAAAGTAAATCTGTTTACTAAAAAGGAAGTTATGGGCAATGTTAAAGCTTTCAGGTGGAATGACGGCCAGACAGACTGACAGACAAACAATTCAAAAACTATGTGCCTTCTTTTGGGGGCATAAAAGAGCAACAGAGATAAATTTCTAACACTCCCATATTATACTTACAGGGTAAGAGTAAGGTTGTGCAGCAAGATCTATATTCTCCGAAGCCAGTTTGGAGGTCACTTTTGGTATCACAGATCTCTTGATTGACTTGAAGTTTTTGTGAATTGGTCCATAGATAGAGTCTGGAGTATTTCGGCCCTGCTCAGGACCACTACTAACTTTATCAGACTTGACTGTACTTGCATCACTTCCCGAATCACCATCTCTGGAATTCTGGGAAGAGTAAGAGACTCGTGATGGAAATGTTGTCTCTGAGGTCACAGGTAAACCAGTCTGGGTAAAAGTCAACTGAGTGTCTGTCTGAGAAACAACTGACTGGTTAATTGATTCTGCTGTAGACTGTGTAACAGATCTGCTCACTAAAGTAGGACTACAAGGAGACTGCAAAGGGAACAGTCCCAGTGGACACATTACTTGTACTTGAGCATCCTTCATTGGAACACTAGGTGAAACTTTACGTGCATATGGCTTTGACTTCTTTCTCAGGGTGGAAATATTTTGTGAAAATATATCACCATCAGCACTTGAAGACATTAAAGAAGTCATGTCTCCCTCAGCAGAAGAATGAAAACTGTCACTTAGTGATCCATAGGGAGAGGTCTGAGAGGATGAGTCTGAAAATACTTTCCAGTCAGGTCCTAGTACTGGAATATTTGAAGACCTATAATTACTATGTACATCACTACTAGCACTACTGCGCCCATTGACTAGAGATGTATTTGGTTGCCGGGGAGATGATCTACTGCCCTTTTGGTAACCAGTTATATTGCACACTTCTTGATCCTCTTCTGAATAAATTTTCTCTTCTTTTGTCCCATTTTGCACTTTAGCACCATTTAAGTTAAGTTCTATATTGCTTCCTGGCAAAGGAATGGTCTGTTGTACAGCTATCATTTTCTTCCCGCCATTAGGTCTCAGATTCTCTTTATCTGAAACTGCTCTATTTCTACAAGCATACGGGTCATTTTCCCGATTCATAAATTCACTGCTGTCATAGCAACCAGAATCACGACTGCCAGCTGAAGGTTTTGATGGAAAGAAGCTGGTCCACGGCACAGCATATTGCTGACTGGTAGGGGTGGCAGATGCTGAACGACTGTTTCTAGATGGGGGTTCTGGAGGACCATCTGGAAAATAAACATCCTTACATTTTAATGATAATAAATACTATCTAGAGAAAAATGCTTATTCAAATTTCATTCTGAAATGACTTGAAATAAAAAGGACCCTTATGTAGTTAATCATTCAATCATGTATATCTAGTATTTACCTTATTTAGAAAAAAACAACTAAAATCTGTCTTGACAAATTGGATTTTCTTAAAAGGAATGTATTAAGTTTTGAAAGAAAAATGCTAAGTAAATGAATTACTTAATCAACTGAGCTGAAATATTACAAATATAGCAGAATAAGTGCATATACTTAAAGTCACCATATCCTAATGGAAAAAAAAAAAACAGTACACACCACTGTAATCTGTAAGAAGTTCGGCAGCAGTGATCAATTTAGTTCTTGACTCTGAGTCGAGGATGTTGAGAGCATTCAGGTCTTCGTGATCAATCTCAGCAAATATTTCAAGATTATCATAACCATTCATCACAAACACTGGCGTCAAGTGCTAAAATAAAAATTACGAGCCTTATAAAATTTCTGCTATCTTGGTTTCATATTGTGTCTTTTCTAAAAACCTGAAATATCTGAATTAGAGACAGTATTTTTCTCAGTCTAACAATGGTTTCTTTATTCTTCTATTCTTTATCAATTTAAAATTTATTACATTATGACAATTTTTCTTTAAAGTTTTCTTCATCTGGATGTCCTACCATCTATGGTTAGTCTAAAGTATTCCTTATAGGCAGTTGTATATACCTCTAAACCAATCCTCTGTAACAGTTCCTCAACAGTCTGTGGTTTTGAGCGTCTGTTCATTCGTCGTCTGGTTTTATCTCTTCTGTGGTTAACTGGGGTACTTTCTGTAATCATGTCAACAAAGTTGAAATGGAAATACCCAACACGGTTGTCAATTTGTCCCTTCCAGATTCCTCCACTGGTAGCCTCCAATACATGGACAGTCTCTCCTCTCTGTGAAATAAAACTCATTTTCAATCAAACATTTCACACAGCTTGACAGAGAAATATGAATGATAATATCATAATCAAATCATAGTCAGCTTAAACATTCATACATTTACCTTATCTGCCATTTTTTTACTGAAAAAAATGATGTTTCTTAGTCATTAATTTACCTATAGAATCACTGCAATCAATATCTGAACAAATGTTTCTTTCAGTTACTTTTGTCTTACCCTCAAATGAAGAAAGTCTTTCTCTCCTTGTGAGGGAGTGTAGTTTGAGGTTACTCGTGCAATGCCCAGTACAGGTGCAACCCTCTGGACTTGACCTTGTACCTCAAGTTCAGCCCAAGTTTGACCAGACTGGCTCCCTATTCCACTGGAACAACTGTCTGTAGAACTGACAGACTGGTTAGCCCCCGGGGCACTCTGGTAGGCAGAACACAGATGATGTGACTGTAAACAAGAAATATATTCAATACATATTTACACAAGGAATTTTCCCTTAATCAAATATAAGAATTCAGAGTGCAAGATTGCAAGCACAAGTTAAGTAAACTGCAAGGGAATTAACTTCAACATACAAACCAGAATAAAAAATGCAAGTTGTTTCTCTTCTATGAAATCTCCCATATATAGAGCAGATGCCAACTCACCTTTCCGTCTCCAATTATATCTCTAGTATGCAGAATCCTACGTCTCATTTCATTGCGCACACCTCGGAACTTCTCCATCATGTGGGAGCTTGACGTTGTTCCACCACCAAGCAGCAGACGATCAGGATCATCAAGGTCATCAGTGTCAGTCGACATGCCATCCTCTCCCTGGCTCACACTGCCAGTCCTCTGCCACTGTAAACATGAAGAAAGATAAAACATAGGTTCTGTAGAACATTTAAGTTTTTATCACAATTAGAAGCTTTAAAACTCACCTGTGCTATAACTGACACCAAGCTTAACTTTTATCAATCTGAAACAGACAGCTGTCAATGTACTTGAATTCCTAAGATCCTAAGATAACAGGAATTTGTTTGGCATTTTGCAAGTAAATGACAACATTTTAGATATAAAATGAACTACAAAATAACAACAAATAAAATTATTAAATTCCAATTATTCCAATATATGCTGTTGGAAAAAAAAACATGTCTTTCCAACAAGTATTTTTTTATTGGTACAAGTCATAACATTTAACAGAAGCAATTAGGTAATGCAGTCCTAATTTAATCTTATGAAGATTTGTTAAACAATAACAGCGAATGTTCTGGCACTTTAGGTATCAACTTTATCATGTTTGTTTTCAAACAAAGTTTTAGATAAATCACAAATAACAAATCTACACACAAAAATGTGAGACAGTACACACTGTCAAATGAAAAGTTTCACAAAAACCATATTACACCACATAATTTTTGTCCATAAATGTTTTCATAATTAATGTATTCTAAACAAGAACTGTCACTGAAAGAAGACAATAGCCCAGAAGTGTTGCTATGACCTTTGAGCTGAGGACCAGATGAAGATCTTGTAGATCTTTCAAAAGAAGTTTTTTGTTTTGTTTTGTTTTCAAAAATTTGACCTCAAGGTCAAGGTCATGTAGGGTGAAGGTAAAAAAAAAATATATATATGCATTTTGGAGATTTCTCCCAAAGGGTTGTTGAGTGCAAACATGAACTAAATCCATTTAGTAATAAGGAAGTTATGGCCAATATTAAGTATTTTGACAACTGGAATTTGAGGTCAAATTTATTCAGGGTACAAGGTCAAACAAACATATGTCAATGGGAAGTCTTGCTTGTGTTAAAGTATGAAGTATATCCATTAATTAGGAAGTTATGGGCAATGTTACAGTTTTTTGACAATTGGACCTTTGAGATCAAGGTCATTCAGGGGTCAAGGTAAAACAAACATGTCAGTGGGAATGTCTAGTCCAAAGGGGTGTTGTATTCAAGTATGAAGTAAATCCATTAACCAATAAGCAAGTTATGGGCAATTGTAAATTTTTTGGTAATTGGACCTTTGAGGTAAAGTTCATTCAGGGGGTGAAGGTCATACAAATATTTGTCAGTGGTAAGGTCTTGTCCAAAGCAGTGTTTTGTCCAAGTATTATACAAAACCAGTAACTATTAAGGAGGTTATGCATATATCAATCAGGCACCTGCTTAAAGAGGACATTGTTTGCTCTCCTGCAGGGCAACTCATCTCACACCGAGATTCAGCATACTGAAGGTATTATCAGGTATTGTCTTTATTCACCTGACAATACCTTTTTTTTTAATTTATCCCATAGGCCATTTTGTTTCCTTACTGAGCAATGAACTTCAAAAAAAAAAAAAAGTTTTAAATTTACAGCAATCAAAAAATTAAATATTACAATACTCATTTTTATTTCAAAAATCAACTTTTACAAAGTCACAACCAAAAAAAAAAAAAATTTCATTCCAGACAAAGTTCTAGGATATAAAATTGAACATGAGACTAACTTGTGTGCCTTTAAAACATTAATATAACTTAAATCCTATAAATTTCCAGCACTTGTTTCTCATTTCAGTTGACAATAAAATGTAAATGGTAAACATTAAAAATTTAGACTTTATACTGGTTAATGTGAAAGTTAATCCTCTGCAGAATTAAATATGCAAATGATAAATTGCATGCAAATTACAAATGTAGTTTTATTTGCAATAAAAATTGGAAACACTCTAAGTTACAGGATATGCACCTAAATGTAATGGAAACATTCTGAAAGTTCTTTTTTGAAATTAATTAGGTTAAGTCCATGTTATCTGACAAAAACGTAAGAGATCAATCATTATAAACAGGATATATATTCCCTAAATTTAACCCATGATATACTGTATAGGTCTTTTATTCACTGACATTCTTTTAAAAGAAAACTAATTGATAATGTAAAGAAAAACCTATGTTCAAACATTTTATAGGCCAATTAAACACTGAGAAAGTGTCCATTTGTAATAAATGATATTCAAACATTTAACAACAAATCTGTATATATGACCTAATATTAATTCAATCAGCAGTGACAACTTGATATAATGTAATGATTTGTTAAATATTGTTCATATATAAATGATTTTGAAGGAACTGGAATGCTCTAAATTTTAAGATATGCCTCTTTTAATAAAAAGTATTTACCACACACCTGAATGAAAAAGACTTCAGTTATAAATAATATTTCAAGAACGATCTATCTTAACTGCTTCAACAATTCTGACTCGATATTTTAATTTTATCTAAGATGATTTTGAACAAACTGTACTTTTAAAGTAATCTTACAGAGCCAAGTATAGCTTAATTAAAGTTTACTTGTTTTCATTTTTAAACAAAGAAAGCTTTGATACTGGACTTCTTGTGTCAGTTCAGGAGTATAGGACTTCTTGTAATTAGCAGAATAGGACATTTTGTGATTAGCAGAATAGGACATTTTGTGATTAGCAGAATAGGACATTTTGTGATCAGCAGAATAGGACATTTTGTGATCAGCAGAATAGGACATTTTGTGATTAGCAGAATAGGACATTTTGTGATCAGCAGAATAGGACATTTTGTGATCAGCAGTATATAGGACTTGAATCAGGGAAACTTTCATGATGTGTAGAACAAAATGCTGTTTGACTTTTACCTAATTGCTGGCATATTAATTGTTGGCAGGCAGGCAATGAGTAGAATGTATGATAAATGAAAAAAATGTGTGCCTTCAACAATAGACATACAAGATTTACTGTGAACTTTTACTCTCACATTTGTGCTGTCAGTCAAGCTTACGGTTTAACAACATTTCTGTTTCCTAGCATCAAATACTACAATATATTTATTCCCTATAATAGATATACAATTTTACCAGAAATAATGAAATATCAGTAATACAAATTGTAGAAACTTTTTTTTTTGTCAGTTTCTTTACTGGAGTTCATCAAATTTCAAGAAGTCACTTTCATTTTAAATGAAAATGGTTTTTAAGAACAAATTTTATCAGAATATCTTTCCTATGCTAAATCGTATAAGCAAAGAGAAAGTTTTACTTACTTTATGATTGCGTATTTTTTCCATTGCACTTCCACATTTCCGTCTGCCATTCATAGCTGGCATGGTATCAGAGCCGACAGAGACTGCAGAGCTGTTGCTAGGAAAGTACATTTCTTCACCGTGTTGTTCTGCTTGGTTTCCTAGTTGTGACAAACACTCCATTGAATGGTCAGACTCTGAGGAAATGAGTGATGCCTTTGACTGAGTCTTATGAACACATGTGGAGGTTTTTATCACATTTAGTCGATCCCGTATCATATCTATACCATGAACACCATATAGTCCACGAGATCCAGAATACATTTTCAGTTCATGAGGTATGACTGGGGTGTAGATTTTGGCAGCCTGTCCAGTTGAGGCGTAACCTACTGGTGAATTAACGGCAGAATTTTGAGTAGAGTGCGATCTCATAGGTGAGCAAGACACAGCACGTGCAGTCCCTGGTGAACGAAGGTGTTCTGGATAAGCAATATGGCTGACACTGTGAACACGTCTGTGTCGACACCCATGGTCCTGGAAATCAATCATATGACCTCCACCAAAGGTCACTGGGTAGCTAGACAGTTTATTGCACACTTCACACTGAGATTCTGAAAAATACAAACAATCTCTTAAAAAAAAAATTTAGTAACACTTGACTACCAGTATGGTTTCATTACATAATCAATGGATACTAGCCAAAAGGACTACAACCAAACAAGAAAAGAGAACATATCTCCAGCATAGAAATCCTATGACATCAAGAAGTTATTCCAGACAGTCAGTTCTGAACTTTCATACAACCAGACACTTTCATTTAATTGCCAGAACACCATATATTATCACATTTCTATCAAATTAAAAAGTGGAGAAAATTAAATCCTTGATGTCTGGTAGAAAACAGCTGCTGAATAAATTGTTCACCTCTATTGTTATGCAAGTATATAGTGTCACATTCTATACAGAAATAAATGTATATTTAATCAACTTCTTAACTTCCAGATATGTCTTTTCCTAGCAGAAGAAAATGTTGCATATATGCCTGAGGTGTTTTGGAAATGAACAATTAATTACTCAAGGCAGAAAGTGTGATACCACCTTGCTTAACTGACAGATATCTCTAATGAATAAAATGAAGCTAGTGAAAAATAAGGGGTCTAATTCATTAAATTTTAACTCAATGATAAAGAAAAGTTGCCTGCATGGTACTGTGGTGTGTGGGTTTTGAATTCACTGGAATGCCATTTTTATGTCAAGGTTAAGCCCTCTAGACATCAGAGAAATTAGAGAAAGATTCTACTTTTATTAAAAATTTTGTCCACAGTCCTTCCCAGAAGATTTTAATCAAATGCATTTTTTTCCTCAGTCTAAAAATACCTTTGCCAGATCATAATTATTATCTTTACTATCATGTTCAATTTTCAGACACTGGAACACAGACACTTGGGAGATTTAAAAATTGCACCAAGAACAGTTCAGACATATAGATAAAAACCTGATGGGTGCAGGGGTGGTTTGACAGGCAAACAATCTTACCTGAGTAAATGGAGGGAGATTTGGCAGGTTTCATGGAGCTAGATTTCTTTGACTTCCCTATACTTTTCTTGTCCTTGTCTTTCCCATGTTCCTGAAAACACAAATGCTTGTAATCAGAACGGTTCTACAACAAAGCAGAAAAGGTGGTCAGGTGCATGCTTTGTAGGTTTTGAGTAAGAAACCTGTAATCTGGGTTCCCTTCATCTACAGAGCTGCTGACTTTGCATTCTTCATCTCTCAGCAAAACTGTTTCTAAACCGGTATTCAGGCTGATTGGGTTAAGACCTGGCCTGGAATCTACTGAACAAACGTTACTTTATCCATTCCAGGTAAAGCATTCAAGCCAATTAATACCAAAGTTTGATTAGAAACCTTTTTCTCAACCAAAATATAAAACAAAACTGCATTACAGTGATCGGTTGTATTTTACTGAATTGCAATAAAATACTCGATTGTGTTACGATTATATCCAAACTTATAAAAGATTTTTCTTCTTTTTATTTAAGAAAACTTGAGATACTTTTTCAACCAGCAAGGTCACGAAGAACCAAAATGTTAATTTAATCAGATAAGCATGATTCTTGAACTGAAGTCTTCAGTTTTATTACCTTTGGTACAAAATCACATTACTCAACATCAAGCCCTTATGAAACAACCCTTATCATTTTATCATGTTCTACAGAAGTACTTTAATACTTCAAGCAGATTTTAGGTTAATGGAATAATCATGTTAAGTTAATAACAATCTCATCATTGTAACAATAAATAACGGAGATTAACAGTAAATAATGAAGGATACTGGTTGTAGTGTTCTAATTGTTCATTAACAGTTTCTGGTGGGTTAAGTTTTTCTTCATTCTGACAATAACAGTGATTACAAGTACAGAGACTTATTTATTTACATAGGTAAAATTAAGTGCAAACAAATTTCTCCAGGCTTTTTCATGAACTCAAATGATCAGAAATGTACAACACAGGCTGTTTCATTCTTAACCTTCTCAGAGGGTTAAACAGGATCAAACCCTGACCTTACCTTTTGAATATGACCTTGAACTTTCAATATCTTTAGAAATGGCAGAATTGTTACATGCACTATGCATACTAAACTCAGTGGAGAGGTGAACTTAAAGGGAAATTACAACATAAGAAACTCAATGGAGGGGTGATCTTAGAGATCTGACACACACACTCCAGTCTTAAAATCTGTAAGGGGAGGGGTGGGGGCGGTTTACGTAACATTTTCACATTTCAGACCCAAAACCTCCTACACTATATTATGTCTGAAGTGTTATTTAACTCTTTCAAACAGACTATAAAACCCTGAATTTGTTCAACTTGCCTTTTGTTCCTGTAATTTAAGATGCCTAGTTCCATATTCTTCAGGTTTCAAAAGCAATGAAAAGTTCTGATAAGTATTTGTATCTTTTTTATCATAGAAGAAGTAATGTTCAACATTAACCAAGATTTTTATACGGAAATAATAATCATCTAAGATATGATCTTCATGGACCTTAAGGTATATCTATGGATGCCAGACACTGGGGTACATAGGCTATAGAGATAACATACCAATACTTCTGGAAACAGGCTGTGTGGGAGTTGTGTTCCTAAAATTGTTTTCTCAATATATTACTACAAAATATTCTTATCTATCTGACATTTCAGATGATTCATAAATTTCAAATTTACTTCTTGATTGTTATTTCCTAGACTGCACATTTAATCACAGCATACTGGTGAAAACAGTGAAGAGCCTGTGTCGCAAAAAGCCCCTTTTGTTGTAAAATCCTTTCTTTATATCACTACTGTATGATGAATCTGGTATGTTTTTAATGTGAATGCACTCTTTTTTTTGCCAGTAATAGTCTTAAAGGACTAATTAATTATGCAAGCATGACTTACTACTGAATGGTATGCAAAATTACATCGTAAGACAACATGGCTATGATAAGGACCTAATCCTCAACACTGAAGCAGAAGTCAAGATCATACACAAATCACCATGTAAATAGAACACAAGCATTTGGATTCTAACACATCTGTGAAACTGCAATCTTATATACCTCAATGTTACACAATCCTCTGGTATATTAAAGCTACCATTCATGCATCTTCCTCTTATACCTTCATGGTAGTATTGACTGCATGTCTCACTCAAGACAAGTACAACTTCGACTTTTTTTAAACAAGAGGGCCATGATGGCCCTGAATCGCTCACCTGATAGACCATGAAACGATATTGTAGACATAATGAGGAGAGAATTGGTGAAAGAAGGGCATGTGTCCACACTTGCTGATTGGTGAAGTTTTAACTTTACATGAACTGTTTTAATAATTTCCAGTTTACCTCATTTCGTCTAGATGATAAATACATGGAAAATGTTAACATTTCAAAGTCATTAGACTTTCGATACATTTTTTTTTTCTTTGTAAGTTAACATGAAACTATTGTATGAAGTACAAATTGAAATATGGATATCTGAAACAGGTGTAATGTTTTCATTTTGGCTGAAGGTAGTTTCCTTCAGAAATGTACAGTCTAGAAGTGACTTTTGTGTTAGGGTATATGCTATTTTGAGACAGTATTTAAGTTACATAATGGTATGCAGTTAACCTGTGTTGGTAAATTCTGTACCAGTACAGAATTTGAGAGCACGTTATGACACACAAGATAGGTGATCCACAGACCATGGACTGTACGTACTGAACTCAGCAGTTGGGAAGACCGAAGCAAACTTTGCAGACTAAGATCAGATGGCTATATAAACTATATATAAAATGAATTGACTATGGGGCGGGGTCAATTTGACCCCGGGGATCATGATTTGAGCAAACTTGGTTAAGGTCTACTAGGTCATGCTACATGCAAAATTTCTAAGCTCTAGGCTTTCTGGTTCTGGAGTAGAAGATTTTTTGAAGTTTTTCCTATATAAACTCTATATAAAATCAACTGACCCCCAGGCGGGGTCAATTTGACCCCGGGGATCATGATTTGAGCAAACTTGGTAGAAGTCTACTAGTTAATGCTACATGCAAAATATCTAAGCTCCAGGCCTGCAGTTCTGGAGAAGAAGATTTTTGAAGTTTTTCCTATATAAACTATATATAAAATGAATTGACTATGGGGCGGGGTCAATTTGACCCCGGGGATCATGATTTGAGCAAACTTGGTTAAGGTCTACTAGGTCATGCTACATGCAAAATTTCTAAGCTCTAGGCTTTCTGGTTCTGGAGTAGAAGATTTTTTGAAGTTTTTCCTATATAAACTCTATATAAAATCAACTGACCCCCAGGCGGGGTCAATTTGACCCCGGGGATCATGATTTGAGCAAACTTGGTAGAAGTCTACTAGTTAATGCTACATGCAAAATATCTAAGCTCCAGGCCTGCAGTTCTGGAGAAGAAGATTTTTGAAGTTTTTCCTATATAAACTATATATAAAATGAATTGACTATGGGGCGGGGTCAATTTGACCCCGGGGATCATGATTTAAGCAAACTTGGTAAAGGTCTACTAGGTAATGCTACATGCAAAATATCTAAGCTCCAGGCTTTGTGGTTCTGGAGAAGAAGATTTTTGAAGTTTTTCCTATATAAACTCTATATAAAATCAATTGACCCCCGGGCGGGGTCAACTTGACCCCGGGGATCATGATTTGAGCAAACTTGGTAGAAGTCTACTAGGTAATGCTACATGCAAAATATCTAAGCTCCAGGCTTTGTGGTTCTCAGGAGAAGAAGATTTTTGAAGTTTTTCCTATATAAACTCTATATAAAATCAATTGACCCCCGGGGCGGGGTCAATCTGACCCCGGGGATCATGATTTGAGCAAACTTGGTTAAGGTCTACTTGGTTATGCTACATGCAAAATATCTAAGCTCTAGCCTTTGTGGTTCTGGAGAAGAAGATTTTTGAAGTTTTTCCTATATAAACTCTATATAAAATTAACTGACCCCCGGGCGGGATCAACTTGACCCCGGGGATCATGATTTGAGCAAACTTGGTAGAAGTCTACTAGTTAATGCTACATGCAAAATATCTAAGCGCCAGGCTTTGTGGTTCTGGAGAAGAAGATTTTTGAAGTTTTTCCTATATAAATTCTAAGTAAAATCTATTTACCCCCGGGGCTGAACCAGTTTGACCCCGGAAGTCATGATTTGAGCAAACTTGACAGAGGTCCCCTAGATGATGCTTCATACCAAATATGAAAGCTCTGGGCCTTGTTATTTCAGACAAGAAGATTTTTGAAATTTCCATTTTAAAAACACCTTTTAGGGCCTCACAGCCATATTGTGCATTGGACCGGAACCATTTGAGCAAACTTGGTAAAGGGACATCTAAGGACCATTAGTATGAAGTTATTTTAAAATTGGGCCAGGGGTTTAGGAGGAGATGTCATTTAAAGAAAATGTTGACGACGGACGACGGACGGACGACGGACGACGGACACAAGGGTATCCTAATAGCTCACTCTGTCACTGCGTGACAGGTGAGCTAAAAATTACCCTCAATGGTTTTATTGTGTTGAACACTCTAAAATACAAAGTCAAATGGGCAGGCAGTTTACCAAACTATTATTCCTGCCAAAAACCTGTGTGAGAATACAGTTCATTGTAAGAAATGGCCAACTTTCTCACATAAATGATAATTAATGGTCGGTAGTGGAACTTGAACAGATGACTATCCATCAGTGACTTAAGTGATCTGAAGTCAGTCATGTTAATCACTCAACAATAGAAATAGGTCAAAAATAGCTCAGATGGAAATGGTGACGTTGTATATGCAATAATAATCTTACTCAGCATTTGTGAAGCACTTAATTTCTTTGCAAGAAGCAACAACAATTTAATACTGTAATTGCTGCAGAAAGACATCTCTCTAAAATTTCTTGGACAGGGTCTAGTATGTTTCCTAGCCAGATAAACTTTTTTACCAGTTAAAATGGAAATTCTTTGGCACCAATAATGGCTTCATTATTGCTTTAACAGCATCACATTTGTCTGCGAAGAAATTCATTGTGCAAAACCTGACATTGCCAGGACTTTTTAAATTAAATGCAACAATTGTATTTCCCTGGAGAAGTGTAATTTACTACCACATGAAAACAGTATGAAAATAGAACATAACAGGCGACAAAGCTATTGATCCAACTGTTAATATAGAAACCAGGCATTTCAGAAATATTTCATGAAAAACATTCTCTGCAGAAGATAATGTAATACATATAAATCTAAATTTGTTTCAGTGTATCTGCTCTTACCAAAGAGCAATATAATGGATTAATACTCTATCAAAGGTCATAGCCTTTGTCTAATATTGGCAACATGTTCAACATCATGCACTCAAAATATGATGGGTTTATGTTTATGATAGTGCTAATGAATTCACAAAAATACAAGATACAAGTAAACCACAAGTCTTGAGCTGATGGATTCACAAAGTATAGAACATTTGATACATAAAGTATATGACACAAGTAGTCTTGAGCTGATGGATTCACAAAGTACAGATAGAAGACACAAGTAAACCATGAGCGCAAATTAATGGATTCACCATGAATAAACATTGCTAATTATGGATTTACAAGGTACTGAAGTATACTGACAGACTTTAATAATAAACTTGCTCTCTTCTAAAACCTGGTGACACAGCAGTTAGTTCAAAGTGACTGATTTGATCAGAAGCAAACATGTCTTTACAACGAGTCAAGTTTCCAGTAAGGTTACAATGGTATATTTTGGCAGGTTGTAGTAAACTTAATGAAACATTACTTAATCTCTAATACTTCTTTTTATACCATTCTATCATCATGTAATCGCATTTAATGGTGACTCGGTGGCCGAGTGGTTTGTGCATTGGGCTATGAAGCTAGTGATCCGGGTTAGATTCCGAGTAGCGACTGAGTTACTGACTGATTTCCAGGACTGGGTGGTAACCTAACCGTGTACTGCTTCCAGCAGTATCGGACTAGACTGGGGATCAGAGAGGTTAAATACACGCACCGTGGGCTCTTCTGGAGATAAGTTGTTCCATCCACACCAGGTGGGAACTTTTGTTGACTACCCACATTAATTAAGAAACCTTTTTCACCTTTATGGTGCTTTATAAAAAAAACTCAATGCCACCAAGTGTTGATTGCTTCTTTTTAAGAATGTAGTGAGTAAATTACTTCAGAGCTTCTTTTATAAAGCCTGGGAAAGTGGAAGTTTTAACTTTCATAATATTGCAGCCGTACATAGAACAACTTTTTAAAACAGACTTTCAGCAATCTGTAAGAAACTAATGTTTTATCTGACATGACCGGCTAATCACCTGACATTGATTGGTAAAGTGCTGGATAAATAGGTCCCAGTTTTCTAGTTACCAGAATGAAGACATTTCCTGATAATTACAACAGACTGGTGTGAGACGGAGCTATAAAACAATCATAAATGTCTGAGCAAATCAATGCTGCCTTACACTGAAGGCTGCAATTTCGGCAAAAACTCCTCTGATTTGAGTTATGTCATCATATATAGCCCATAAGTGTGAGAAGATCTGGTTTGAACTTTGTTTTTTATAATTCATTAATTAATATTATGGGTGACAGAAGTTTAGTGGAGTATGGCCAACAGGACTTACAAGAAAGGTCTTTCAATACCTTACTTGAGTAAATGAGAATGCAAAAATTACCATTCAGTTTCCTTCAGAGAAAAATATTTTATCTCCCTGATGACTCACTGACCCCAAATAGCATCTTATATGGAGTTCCAAGCTCAAACTTAAGGTTATATTAAACTGTATCTTGGCAAGTTGTTCTTGTTGTAAGAACTGTTTTTACTCATACCACTTGTAGTACACAACTTCTTGCAGTTAACTCTCCATATAAGGCATTACCTAAGGAGCTGAATGTTGTTTTTTGTTGTTGTTGTTTAAATTTTGTCTACTCATTCTCTTAAAAAATTCCCCACCATATTATGTCTGTCTATTCATGCAGATATCTGACATTACCTTCTACTCACCATATGTACTTGCTGTATGGTAGATGATTATTTTAAGTAGGAATGATTGAGCTGGTTAAATCTTTTCTTTCAAATTAATTATCTGTCAGATTTCTCAACTTATATCCAAATCTAAAGTTCTGAAAGTATCAGACATAATTAATTGTGATGATGAAAATTTGACCTCAGATCTACCAAAAGAGATTAGAAAAGTCACCAAGTGCCTTTTCATTATTTTTGTTTTTTTGTTGTTGTTTTTGTTTGTTTTCGGACTAAACCCAGACTAAAAACAGAAAGGCAGAAACTGCAAATTGGCAGTATTTATAAGGTAAATTTGGAAAGTCACAGTGTACAGAAGGGAAATATGCATGGCAAAATTACTCTCCCTACCAGTTTCACAATGCCACAGAACTCCTGAGGAAAAGAGTGATAAAGGGAAGTGCTTGAAAATTTTGAAAATGCCTTCTATGCAGGGTGTCTTTTTTATACTCATCAAGTTAGATAGAGATTCAAATCTAAATCTAGACATATCAAAGGAGATAGAATATTCAAAGTATGTACCAATAATACATATTTCACATCTAAATCTAAAGTATCCCTCTTTTTGTGTTTATCACTTCATATTCTCTAAACAAATCTTCTTTGTGGCTTTGAAGTCTGTAAAAGCAAGACTGCTATCTCAAATCTGAATGTGTTCCTTGGTGCTTGAAATAACTGCTTTTAGCTGTCTGTCTTTACAAAATATTTCCTTGACCTCTATTACTTTTGTAGCTTGCTTTGATGAAGTTTATAGAATTCTTAAGGGTTTATGAAAATTAACAGTAATTAAATCAGTATCATGTTTTAAGGGGTTACTGTGGTTGCATTAGTAACTATATATTAAACAATCCGACTGTAAAACTGTGTATTTTTTTCAGAACATAATGATTCCTTTATGTGTTGTTATGGATCTTATTCAAACTACAGAATAAGAACAAACTGTCAATGTCAAGGAAAGTTATACCAACAGAAATTATTTTCAAAGTAGATCAGGTCACTGTGATTTGCGTCAGATCCAGGATTTCAGGTTAGGAGCGGGCGTGATTTTTCAGCTTAATTTGGGTCTGTTTTCTACAGTGTAACAGTGCATAATAAGTATGCCAGTACGCACACTATGCAAAAAACAAAAAGGATAGATCAGCTATATATTATACCAAAGTCAGTGAGCATCGGCACTGAATGATATTTCATTTTTGTGCCTGGTAATTTTAGGTTGGTGTGAGCCAGGTATGCCCCCTCTGGATCCGCTAGAGTAACCTTTAACAGTAGTATAATGGATTTATACTTACATGTGTATGACTAGCATCATCTTTCTTTCTCTCTTCTTCAAACTTTTTTACCTGAAAAATATAACATTCATTCAAAAGAAGAAAAAATAAAGGTATTAGAAATGTAACAGCTAATTTCATTCAAAGTTAACTTAGATTCATATAACAACATCAGCTTTCCCCAATTTTTCAGTCTTTTCCACAAAAAAACAGATCAACAAATAGCTACACCTCTACAGGCTGTTGCTTGTATTAAATGGTGCTATTGATTCTGGAGAAATTTTCATCTCTCCCAAAGGTATCAAAACCAGTAATTTATCCCTCCCAGACTTGACTTAACTGCTTCAATGTTATCTCTTTTCCGCCTTACTGGAGCTAATTGATCAATAATAATTAATTGGCAAAATTGTTACCCGTAGCAATAAAAAACCTTCAGCAGAATTGAGTAAAGTTTGGACCAAAACTTCTTTCCAAACACAAGACTAACACAACCGCAGACAAAAAGATAATGGTATTGTATGTCATAAGATTTATGCCTTGTTCAAAACTACTGCAAAAGTCTAGACGTAGCAAGTGCTATGAAATACTTGATACTTGAGAGGTAAGTACCATGGTAGAGTTTAATTATTGATGAAACAGGATAACCTAAATAGTAATGCAGATTATAATTTGAATTTTTTTATCTGCCTCTGTCTCTTCAATGTAAGCCAGTTTTTTGTAGTCAAGGCCCCTGTGACCTTGACCTTTGACCCAGTGACCTAAGACTGAGGGTCAAAGGATTCTTGAATTATTGGACGGACAAGATTTTTTTAGTCAAAGCTCCTGTGACCATGACCTTTGACCCAGTCACCACAATATAAATAGGGGTCATCTATTGGTCATGACCAACCTCCACACCAAATATGAAGACTCTGGGTCAAAGGATTCTTAAGTTATTGGGTGGACAAGCTTTTTTTAGTCAAGGCTCCTGTGACCTTTGACCCAGTGACCTCAAAATAAATAGGGTCATCTACTAGTCATGACCAACCTCCACACCAAATATGAAGACTGTGGGTCAAAGGATTCTAAGTTATTGGGCGGACAAGTTTTTTGTAGTCAAGGCCCCTGTGACCTTGACCTTTGACCCAGTGACCTCAAAATCGATAGGGATCATCTACTGGCCACGACCAATCTCCAGACCAAGTAAGAAGACTTCGGGTCAAAGGATTCTTAAGCTATTGGGTGGACAAGGAAAAACCGACGGACAAGCTGATTCCAGTATACCCCCTTGCATTAAAAAACACATCGTGTCTTTATGGTGGTCAAGTGTACCAATCTATTTTGAAATCCCATCATGTATGCAGAAGTTATGGACCGGACACAAACTCCAACTGCACTTAAGACTATATGACAAATACACAAAGTTCATCCCCTACTGTGACCTTGAACTTTGATCTAGGGACCTCGGTTTTACATGCTAAATGTGTACTTACGGTTTTCATATACACCAATTTATTTTGCAATCCCATCATGCATGCAGAAGTTATGGACTGGACACAAAATATATACTTTTTCGAACACCTACACACCCACACATGTCACACATGGACAAGGGTAACACTATATGACCCCCCTCCCCCATATATCATATATATCATCTTTACAGCCTAAATACCCAAGCCTTTTTCCAACAAATGTGTTGCTTGAGATTATAAAAATACTAAAAGTAACAGACATGAAATAATTATGCTGAACAAATGACAAAAAATATTCAAACTTTGAAAGAGCACTATACTGACAAGAATATCAATAATTACTCGGTCATGCCAGGTCACCCTTCTGCTAATAGATCAATAAATGTCCTAGACTAGGTCTGTAAGCAGCTAGTGCATCAATTATTAATCAACATCTAAAACTATTTTGTTACTCTACTGTTATCATCTACAGGGAAAATATGGTTTATCCAAAAGCTAAATGATTCCACAAAGGTACCCTCATATCCACACATGGTGCCTCTCAGTTACGCCAGACTCTCATCTTGACAAGGGACTTGCCACACTTACTTTCTGATACTTTCATACCGATAAATTATTCTTATAAATTTGATTTCTGTTACTACATGTACCTTAAACTTTGAATTCACAAGGCACAATGTGCATGTGATTGTTGTTTGACATTTAGCAACATAATGTTGTCTAATACGCATCAGAAGAACATTTAATGAACAACAGTTTAGTTATTGTTCTTTGCACAGGAAGTGTCCAAGACCAAAGAGATAAGGCTGCTTTCAATGCTATTTAAAGATCTTGGTTGTCCTGATATCAAAATAGCTTATGTTGCCTGTAACTGGTGTCTTACTGGACAGCAATCTGGAACTTGGTTCTTTGGTTAATTGTACAGCAATGAATATTATAGTTCCTACACAGTTTTCCTCAGCAACTGCACCTCCTCCTCATACAGTGACATGACTTATAGTACATTATTATTGTGGAATGACCTCTTCAATGTCTCTCTGGTTTACAGTTAGATGTCATACTCAAAGACAGACTTTCCACTACAGTTCCTAGTTTGATTATAAACCCTTACCCTGCAGTCCATGATCACCCTGCATTTAAGGGCAAACTGATCACTGACTGATTTAGATCATTTGCTACTGAATGTAACTTGTACCTAAAACTTTGTCAGAACATTTTCATTTAATACCTTCTCGGTAAATCAATTTTTCCAGAGTGAATGACAGATGAGTCCATTAAAAAAACAAGAGCACCGCTGGGCAGAGCATTATATGCCCGAAGGGTGTTTTTTCTCAGTATGATGCATTTGTGATAAAAGGGAGGAAATCTTAGGCTTTAAAATTAAACGATTTGCTTAAAATTTTGAATTTTTTTACCTTTGACCTACTGACTCCAAAATCAATAGGGGTCATTCACTCAATGTTTGCAACCACTATATAAACTTTGAAGTCTATGAAAAATGGTTGTCGAGTTATAGAGTGTAAATGATTCTAAACATTTAGGTCACTGTGACCTTGACCTTTGACACACTGACTCCAAAATGTATAGGGGTCATCCACTCAATGTGTGCAATCAAGATATAAAGTTTGAAGCTTCTATAACAAATGATTGTCAAGTTACATGGTGGAAATGGTTTTCAATGTTAAGGTCTATGTGACCTTGACCTTTGAGCTACTGACTCCAATATCAATAGGGGTCATTCATTCAATGTGGGCAATAATCATATCAAGGTAAAGACTGTAGGCCAAAGAGTACTCAAATTATCCTCCAGAAACCAAATGCTAACAGATGGACGGACAGACAGATGGACGGACAGATGGATGTACGCCCTGGACCATAACATAATATGCCCCCTTCGGGCATATAAAAATTCAAGAACATTTTAGCAAGCTATCATAAATCAACCAAATAACCATGTCAGTTTTAGTTCATGGCATCACAATTACTGCAGCACACAGCTAAATCAACATCAGACCGAATAAACTTCTACAAAATATTCTAAGATCATTATCTATATTTTCTTTTATGCCATATAAGGTAAATCTTGCCAAATGACAAATTGGACGACCACATGCTAACTGATGTATGGAGGATAATAAAGTTTATGGGTACAGTCTGTCAGAGATGTTAATGGTCATTATCTGACTACAGGGGACTAATATTCCAAGTAACATATTGGCCAGAAGCTTCCTTACATAAAATCCATTTATTCTATCAAAGGATGGACTAAATCAGTCTGGTTAGATGAAATTAAAATGATTTAAGTGCTTTGGTGACTACAGAGGTTACAGCAATGGAAAAATTGGTGAATCCTTAAAAATGTCTACCAAATTTAAGTATCTGAAGACAGGAAGACTGCACATACTTGATTGAGGCAATAAAGATCTTCAGTTAGACATCAGTGGCTGACTGTGAAAGTTCCCCTTCATATTTTCATGATCTACTGTGACCTACTTTTGTTTCTCTTTTGACAAATCATCTTATTTTGAACTAAATAACAAAGCCCATTTTTCTTCAGTCCTTATACCCTTTTCCCTATACTTTTTCAAGTTAAATCTTTTTAAAATGATTTACCTTGCCAGTTTTGAACACTTCCATACAATATCCCTTGCTACGTAACAGCACTTCCATTTTAGTATAACATTTCCAAATGACTGTCGCAAATTCAGACTTTTGGTACCTTTCCATTGTCTGAAACCTCTGTGACTTCTAGAAATGTCCTTATATGGAAGAAACCATTAATTTTCATTACACAGTTTCTGTCCGTCACTCTAGAATAGTCCCATACATTTTCCTTTATCTATCTTAAAACATTTATTTAGTCTAATAAAAGGCATATACAATCCCTCTTCCAACTACCGATATAAGTACAACTTTATTTTCTTTTATTTGCTCTTGTCTAGTTCTGCTATAAATCTGTTTAACAATGCCCGAACAATTTTTCTCTATTCTTGGCTGACACTTGTAAGTAGGCTATAACATTTATATAGTATATTTCAAGAAATAAGTAAATTTTTACTGCTGAATCAATGGAAAGCTCAAGTCAGATCTCACTATATAACTTCAATGTATTTTCATTGATTAAGTCTCATTAAATGCCCTCTATATGATACAAGCCCCATTCTATTTCTTGTGGAGGTGAACAGATTTTGCAAGATAAAGTATCCCTGGGCCTGAGATTAGGACCTCCTCTCAAAAATCATTAGCAATGAGAGTAGATTAGAAGGGATCAGACTTCCACCCAAAGATTTAACAGTCTCAATCAAAGGTCCATTCCTTTAGTGGGAATTCAACTGTTCTCTTCTTCAGATCTATTTCAGGCTGCATGATTTTCATTGGTTAATTCTGTGTGCTGACTGTTGGTTAATCCAAACAGAAGAGACTGGTTTCACTGGAGCCTTGTTCATCACACTGGACAGCTTTCATTGTGTGAAGTAGACAATGCAATTTATCCATAGACAATGCAATAAATCCCAGCACTTCTTGCCAAGTTTTTTTTCTTGCTGCACAAGTTCAGTTTTCAAGAAGTGTGTGCCTTTGAGAGCAGCATGGATCAATGTAATCAAACAGTCTGCCAGTATAAATTCACCCTCCCTGTATCATTAATTCATTTACATATTTGGTCAATCATAAAACATTGCCTAGTGTCTGGGTGGTTTTTTATGTATATTCTCACAAAATTTTCATTTATATTATGGTGGTGACGTCCTCAAGGGAAATTGTACAAGACATTTTTGCACAACTGTGTCTGCTATAGAAGAAACTGTTGACAACTGTGGCCAAGTAAAGCCAAGGTAATTTAATATACACAGAAGTGGACAAAGAAAATGATAAACACTGCTTACTGCAAATAGATCTATCTGTCTACTTGTTATATTTATATTCCTCATTTTGTTTTGTACACATCATTCTTGGTTAATGAAAGAAAAAAATTCTGTTTGACAAAAAAAAAAGAGTGGTGAAAATACAGATTCTCTAGCTCATTTAGATGACTTCTGGACAACCTTTAACAATACTGGGCTTCACTGAAGTATTTTAGATCACTCCTGAATTCTTTATGACAAGAAAGACTGTCTCTTACGATAATTTTAGGGCCATAAAGGTCCTACATTGTTAAAAAAATCCTCCCTTTGACTAGGCTTCTGACCTTGATTTTGACCACAAGTGATTTAGTTTAACCTGACCTACAGATCATGACAAGACCTTGATTTTGACCACAAGTGATTTAGTTTAACCTGACCTACAGATCATGACAAGACAGACACCTGGATTATGTTTCATAATGATTGGCTGAATAATAGGCCTTTATTGCGTTTACAAGATTTTCCTTGAAACAGGTTTATGTGCCCCTTTTTAACTCTATGTGACCAGATTTCAAACTTGAACAAGAAATTGTTAAGACAATCAGACTGACAAACTTTCAAAAAAATTGGGTCACAAATGTGGTGTCACAAGTATTTGCAATGCTTTCCTTTAATGTAAACTGTTGACCTCCTTTTTGACCACATTTTACCAAATTCGATACTGAATCTAGGTATCATCCTAGACAAACATTCTCAAAAGTTTCAGGAAGATAGGATAGGAAAATATGGCATCTATTGTCGTGATAACAATCAACTTGTTGACAATGCATCAGGCTGGGAAATGGACAGTCACTAACACTCAAAGTATTCAGGTTATCAAAAAAGCATAGTTCACATGTGTCCTCTAATTGTAATTTAAAACAACAAATGTTTAAGCTTAACCAAATTCAACAACAACAACAACATTTCACATAATTAAACACTTACACTTGAGTATCATACTTGTTTCAATTTTCAAAAAAGTACAATCTATTTTTCCTGTAAAATCTTTATTCTGTATGAGAAATTATTCAAACCCATCTCAACTGGTATAATTTCATTGCTTGAAATAATAAAAAAAAATCAGAATTGGACTGCATTTAAAGTAATTTCTGAGAACAAAAACTGCCCTTATTACTTACAATCTGAAGGTTTTATTTTCAAACAACCTGAGTATATTTGAATCAGAACTGCCCCCCTTTTTAGTCCCTTCTCTTTTTGTGGCATTAAAAAACTCCACTTTACAGTTAAATAATATTACATGTGCATGACCTGTACATAAATAAATGCTAGAAAAACAAAACATGTAAAGTTATTTGGTGAATATAATAACAGTTCACATCGTTATCAAGACAAAAACTCTACCAAGAACCAAAATTGCACTGCAATATTCTCATCAGTTTTGCAGAGATATAGATTGTCCTTTAGGCAAGTTCGATCACTGACAGTAATGAATAAAATTATCATCCTTGTCAAGATCACTACTTGGACAATCAAGTGATCAGCATTAAACCTCATACAGACAAACTATAAATCAGTTATAATGAATCAAATAACCAAGTTCAAATCAAGGATGGAGCTATTGATTTCTTAACTCTACAAGGGAATGCAGTGTATGGCCATTCATGAAAACTAATCCTGGTATAAGCCAGTTTCAAATACAAGTAAAATGTCTTGAAAAACCAAATAAATGAGCCTTGGAGCTATACTGCTGATTTTCAATTTATTTGGATTATCTTTCCAACAACTTTTGTCTGCAAATATTACCTTCCCCAATGAAGCTGCTTTCTAAAAGGTTTCTTGGGTCAATTTCTGACAACAATATTCCTAAAATAAAACACATTTTGCATATTTTAAGGGGTTCCACTGATGAAATTCAAATTAACATCATTTTTTTTCTCTGTGTTTCTTATGAAGATAAACTTGCAGATACTAAGAAATAGCATGTTCCCAGATGAACTTTTTCTCAAATTTAACCTGACTAGAGATGCAGTCTAAATTAGGGTTTATACAGTCTAGATAAGGGTTTATACAGTCTAGATTAGAGTTTATGCAATCTAGATTTGGCTTTATACAGTCTAGATTAGGATTTATGCAGTCTAGATTAGGGTTTATACAGTCTAGATAAGGGTTTATACAGTCTAGATTAGGATTTATGCAGTCTAGATTAGGGTTTATACAGTCTAGATTAGGGTTTATGCAGTCTAGATTAGGGTTTATACAATCTAGATACGGGTTTATGCAGTCTAGATTAGGGTTTATACAGTCTAGATTAGGGTTTATGCAGTCTAGATTAGGGTTTATACAGTCTAGATTAGGGTTTATGCAGTCTAGATTAGGGTTTATACAGTCTAGATTAGGGTTTATGCAGTCTAGATTAGGCTTTATACAGTCTAGGTTAGGGTTTATACAGTATACATTAGGGTTTATACAGTCTAGATTAGGGTTTATACAGTTTAGATAAGGGTTTATACAGTCTAGATAAGGATTTATGCAGTCTAGATTAGGGTTTATACAGTCTAGATTAGGGTTTATGCAGTCTAGATTAGGGTTTATAAGTCTAGATTAGGGTTTATACAGTCTAGATTAGGGTTTATACAGTCTAGATTAGGATTTATGCAGTCTAGATTAGGGTTTATACAATCTAGATTAGGATTTATGCAGTCTAGATTAGAGTTTATGCAGTCTGGATTTGGGTTTATACAGTCTAGATTAGGGTTTATACAATCTAGATTAGGGTTTATGCAGTCTAGATTAGGGTTTATGCAATCTAGATTAGGCTTTATACAGTCTAGATTAGGGTTTATGCAGTCTAGATCAGTGTTTATACAGTCTAGATTAGGGTTTATGCAGTCTAGATAAGGCTTTATACAGTCTAGATTAGGGTTTATGCAGTCTAGATTAGGGTTTATACAGTCTAGATTACAGTTTCTGACTTCCAATTTGCCTAAAACTAAGCATGAAGAAGTTTAAAGAGCCAGTACTAAAATATTGTCTCTAATATAGGAGCAGATCAGTGGTCGAGTGGTAATGCACCGGACTGGTAAGCAATTTCAAAATTCATATTGGTTGTGTTTTCTTGGCAAACTACTATTGGACAAGTAAAGCTTGAAAAGCCGCCCCCCCCCCCCCCCCCCCCCCCCCCCCCCCCACACACACACACACACACACAAACACAGAACTTTTATCTTTTTATTTTTATTTCTTTTTTTGGCCCCCAAAATTTTTCACTTAATAACATATAAAATCTCTGAAATGAATTTAGCTGACTAGACTATCTGTCTTGATAGTTGACATCAGAATGTCTGTAACTGTGTAAATTTCAGGGCCTAGTTCAAAACTATTTTAAATGCATATAAATAAAGAATGCATTACAACTGTTTCATGCTCGACCCACGTGTGCATTTGCAGCATAGTGTTCTTGTCAGAAAATTCTCGCATGTTACATTAACTCCTCTCTGGTTGAGGAAACCCCAACACAATGAGCACCATATAATTCACTTACGATTCCTTTTCAAATTATGTTCAACCCAAGGACAAAAATATTGATCCCCATTAGCTAGGGTCTAATTGGATTCTACTCCGGCTCACTGTCATGCTTATTTTGGCATGTTACACTTGGACTGAAAATCATTACGAGTGAAGTAGAAACTTAAATGAATGACAAAGTAACTTGTCTTTTTCCCTCTAAGAAATATGCACTTTCTTATCTACAGAGTTGCCTCAAATTATTTCACTGATAATTTGTTTTTTGGAGCTGTCAGTTTCAATTAACATTTCCTGTGGCTGAGCCGAACAATAATTCTGTACTCCATGAAATGAAACTTAAACTAAACTCTTTGTCAACAAGTTTTAACTCAATCTAAGGTCTTGTAAAATGATCAAATACTTCATTGAAAAGGGTCTGAAATCTAAGTCTATAATGGCTTCTGTGATTGCAGAGAAACAGAAAAAACCAAGCTTTCCAGGTGTAACGTACATGACTTGTTTTTAACTGTATTATTCGATCTAATGTAATGTATTGAATTCTTTTTTTATAAATATACAAATACAAAAAACAACAATAACCCAGAAAATCAAAGGCAGTGGCTACGGAAGTAAAGAAATATTTGAACAACATGTATTATAATAACTGAAGCTATGAAAAAAATTGGCATGCAACACACTAGCAGAAAGGGAAATCTATCTAAATGTCCCTTAATGAATCTCTTGTTATTCCTGAAGGACAACCTCTTAGCTCTGTAACATATATTTTTGCCCTAATGAACCAACATCAAAGCTAATGAACTGTTACATTTTACCAACATTTATTAGAGTTACCTGATTTACTGGAGTACATTATTAAGAAACATGTGCTTAAATTCTCTGGCAATGTGACAGCTCTTACTGATATATGGTGTTACTGGGACTTTGAAAACACGAAACAATGGCAGAACCACTGCATGAATGCACACGGTTTTCTACCAATTAAATAACAAAAAAAAATCTCCCCAGGATGCATTCTGATGCACAAAGGCTTACAAGAACTGACAACTAATGCAACTAAAGCCGGATATCTAAAATCTATATAGAAACTACTGTCATAAAAAACCTTCTATGAACATAACTGAAGTATACACTTATCTACTGCTTGCTGCTTTTAACCCATGATACAGTGTTACAAAATAGAGGCATTGACAGAATGTGAGACATTGCTTCTTTTATTAACAGGTGTACAGATAAACTTATTCTTCTTTAACTTATGATTTCCTACACTCTACCCTCCTCTAATTACAGAATTTAAGATGAAGTTTTGACAGGATTTAAACTGACTGGCTAATACAGTTTTATGCACTGACACCTGGAAATAATCATAAAAGATGAAAGTATGAGAATTTAATAAACTTTTCATTTGCCAAAACTGCTCCTGTATTTTGCAATAAGGAAACTGATGGATAATTCAATCATGTTTTCTTTGTTTTGCATGCAAAACATATTTATTAAATGACTTTCATTTTTCATATATTTTCACCTTATTAAAAATCAGTTACACAAATTCCTTCAACTAAAAATGATCAAAACAGGTTACTGGTATGGCAGCAAAAAAATCACAGCTCTTGTAGGAATAACACTGAACTAAACCTGTTTTAAGCAAACCCTATCTTAAAGTACTAAACTTTTGTATATAAACAACAACATGACATGTCCATCACCTATCAGAGAGCCACTAATGCATTTCCCACTGTTTGTTATGTACAGGTTAATTGATTTCACAGAACTCTCTAACAGCAGCTCTGATGAAAATACCTAATTGCCTTCTGATGAGCCTTTGAGCTGGGCGGAAAAACATCCTTTCCAATCATATTTTGTAAACTATTATAATTTATTTTTGATGCTGAAGAGTAGCTAAGGTTGGAATACCAAAAATACAAAACAGGTTTTCTATGAAAGTACTGAACATTCAACAGGTCTATCTTTGAAGATTTAGCTAGGCCAAGCTAAAAGAGAGAATTCAGGACTTATATCTACTTAACTGCTTGAATTACAGATTTTCTAAGCACAGCATCTACCAGCTGAAGGCAAAGCAAAAAGGTTACTTGATGTAGTCAAAGATATTACTTTAACATCTCGAAGGAAATTCTCTGACAGAATCTTTATTACCCATAGGACCAGACTTGCATGCCATGTGTCAACGATGGCTAGACATATCTGTAATGCAACTTCAGAACTTTCAGTAATTACTTCATAAAGATGTAAGTAAAATTAATAGTGTCTGGTTTACACTTGTCAGAATCAAAATTTTCCCTGCTGATTTTTGCCAAGGACAATTCTTCAGAATGGCAGACTTACCACTTGTAATGCTGTTTCTGTAGAGATTTTTCCTTCTTTCACCATCTGCATGAGAGCTATTCTATCATTGTCACTCATTGTGATCTCATGTGCCAACAGGTCACCTGTAAATAACAATGTAGTTAGTTGCCTCTACTTGATTTCCTGGAGCTGTAAAAGTTTTCAGTTACTATTCATGTATAATCACTTGCACTGAGCCAATTACTTTCTGCTTTTGGTATTTCAGCTTCTGGTATAGTAGTTCTGGCTTCATTTTGATGAAATGGTTACCCTTATATCTGAAATCACACTTGTTAAATCACTTAGGGTAGTGTCTAAATTATAATATGTAATCTCGTATTTCACAACCATGCTATAAAAACTGTAAGTATTAAACGTTAATTTGGATAATTTACAACTATAAAGGCCATGTCTGATATGAAATGAATGTATGTACTGAATACTGTATGTAGTAACATAACAAGACTCTTGTGCAATGCTGTTTGAAATAGTTTAGACTTATCCGGGACTTTCACTGATGTCAGATGCATACATGGAGGTCAACCAACCATGTGAGGCCACTGGTCAAATGTTTAACGTATACTTAATTTTTCAAGCCCTTTTAAGTCATATTTGTACCAGCAGGCATAGTAGATTAGATTAAATTCTTTTCATAACACTTTTTTTCTTTCCCCATTTCCTTCAAAAAAACACTTGAACTCTGAAAAAAAAATCAGGTGCTTTTCCCGTGTTTTTTTGCTGCTGCTTCGTGATATAATTTTAATTCATCTGGTGATGTATCTGTACCTAAAACTATTTTTATAGCCTTTAAAATTCTGATAAATGTAGCAGTTCAGAAATAATGTTCTGACATTTCCTCCCAGCTGTTTTTTTCAAGCTCTAGGTTGTGTGTTAGCCCAGACAAAACATTTCTAAACATATTAACAGGTGCTAAGTTTCAGGCTGTACTGAAAGTGTTCCAAGAAACATGGCAAATCTATACATGTTTATGTGAATGAGAGAAAACAGTACAATAAACAAGCTGAGAATAAAACTAATTTCAAATGACAGTTTCTGTAATATTACCACCTTCCTTAAATGAAAGAGGAAAGACATTTCTGACTGCATGTCTTCATCAAGATAAGTCCAACTTGGACTTTTTAACAAATAACCCTGGTTGAACTGATTGAGTTTCACGATCTCTAACATTCTAAGTCATATTGGGCAAGCAGTTTACCATACCATAGTTCCTTGAAACGACTAGAATTAGACTCCCATTCACTGCTAAGACCTGCCAACTTTCTTACACAATGAAAATGGTTGACAGCAAGGCTCGAACCGATGACCATAAATCAGTGAGTGTTTCAGTGATTTGAAGTCACCTAACAAAACTGGGACCCTGAACATGTGTGAATGAAAAATCATAACGTTTAACTAATTGCCCAATATTACAACTATATGACATGGTTTACAATTTATATACTTACATTCATAAGGTATTACAGTTAGTTAAAGTCATGATTTTTCATTCACATGCATGTTTAGGGTCGCAATTATGTTCATAATACCATGGAGACAGGAAATCAGATTTATTTTTCTTCAACAAATTACCTTGGTGTTTTTTGTAGCTGTGTTTTCTACTGGATCTCCGAAACCCCATATTTCTGAACAACCTTCCTAGAGTAGATGTCTTCTTTTTCTCTGAAACTGTCTCAGACTCTCCTGTAAAATACAAGGTAATATTTTTACATTAGCATTAAACTGAAATTTCCTTTTCATAACTTACATATAAATAATTACAACAGACACAAAATGAATAGTGACTGTTCCCCATCTGAATAGTGACTGTTCCCCATCTTACTTAATATCTATCTTTAAGTTCTTTCTTTCTTTATAAGAAAGAGCAGGCCATAAAATCAGTTTGGTGAGCACCATCTGTTTTGGGTATCATGGCTTGCTGAAAAACTGGATGCATGTACCTGTTACACATTTATTTTTGAAGCATAAGACTAAATGAGTAAAGCCTATAAAAAATGTTGTTCAAAACACTTTGTTTTGTGTTCAAATTGAATATGAATACACGATAATCCAAGAATGTTTTGAACTAGAGATTGTTTTGGAGAAAATCATCTGTCTCCAACCACATGGCATTTACCATGAAGAATACTAGTTATAACTGTATTCAAATTTGGAATAATCAAGGGCTGCAACTGTGCTAAAAATCGTCCGATCAGTATATGCCATTGATATGTGTAACAACACTTGCTTATGATCATTGCTGTGAAGTTTCCACAAAATCTAACCAGCAGTTATTGAGATATGCCCAACTGTATTCAAATTTGGACAAATCAAGGGCCAAAACTCCAATAAATATCATCCGACCAGAACAAGATGAAAATAAATACTCTTACTTTAAATAATCATTCCAATGAAGTTTCCTCAACATTCAATCAGCGGTTTTGGAGATATTATATTCAAATTTGAACAAATCAAGGGCCATAACTACACTTAAAATCAGCCAACCGAAACACGTCAATATTTTGCTTACAATCATTTCTGTGAAGTTTTGTCAAAGTCAGACAAGTGATTATGGAGATATGCCCATATTTGTTCAAATCTGGACAAATCAAGGCCCATAACTCCATTAAAATTCAGCCAAACAGGACAGATTGATAAAACTTGTAACTACACTTGCTAACAATCATTCCAGTGAAGTTCTTCTCTCTTTTAATCAGATAAGCAGTTATGGAGATAGGTCAGTATGAGTTCAAATCCAGATAATTCAAGGCCCATAAGTTTGCTGAAAAGCACTGAACCAGAAAATGCAGGGTTACTGTTACATCAAATAGAAATGGTAAGTCTACAATAAAATCGGGTGACCCAGATTTGTCTGTTTGGTGAAGTGTCTCTAAGTTACAATGAACAGGCATAGGATTCATTTCTCTTACTGAAACAGCATCATCAATTATTCATTGGACTGCTTCCTCATTTATAACATGGATGACTTTTATTAATTCAGCAATGATCATTCTCAAATGTTCCGAGACAACTCTTAACTGTAATATTTCTATTAAACTTAAAAAAAAATCTTTCTTCCAGCTATGTGAATAAAACATTGTTTTTTTGTATTTTTTAAATTCTGTGCTTTCACGATTTGCACACATACTGATCAGTACAGGCAAAGAAAAAAAGAAATCTAAACAGAATTCATTCTGAGAAAAGCCATCTAGAATCATGTAACCATGTCAAAGACCAGCAAACTTATAGGAAAGCGGAGGACCACTACACTCACAGAATTTCATTGCAAAACAATTATATTACATTTTAACACAATTTAGTCCTAATGCCCATGTGTAACTTAATTAACAGAAAACTCTGGAAGAGTTTGCCAGTTGCAGGATATGAATGTCAAGAAGATGGAAAGTATATTTCTGGTATATATTTCCCTGATTTATAACTTATATCAAATGAATAAATAAATCGAAACAATTTCCACATTGCGTGCCATTTCACTCATCTAATATGCAGTGATAACTACTCAGTTTGACATAAAACGTCAACTCTGAGAGTGGGCCAAGATCATTTATTGACAGCATGATTTCTTATGATAGATCATTTTCTCTGGTAAATTTCTCGTGAACCAAGTGCTTTAGTTGATCCATTTCCTTTTGCTGTCATTTCGAGCATGGATTATTAACTATGTCAGCAAAACACAGACATATAATCAATCTAAAGCAAGAGAAAAAACAGAAGCCATTGAATTGGCCACACAACATAAATGACAACTTAGTTGTTTTATTTGAAATGACCATCTGAAATTACCTTGACTACCTCTTTCAATGCAGGTTTCATTAAAGAGATGAAAATGGAAGCATATTTTCTGTTCCCTTTGCATCCCTTACTTCAGTTTTGTTTTATTATTACAGCCGTATCAAGATCATATACTGTAACAAATTTCACAATTATACTGATCATTCTTAGATTATCTTATTTAAAAAACAACATCAACATTCTATCAAAGATTTCACCCATACTATCCACCTTATACTGAACTGTATGGTTTCAAACTTCCAACAAGTTTACCCTTAAGAAGAATTCTCATTGGTTATTAAAGCCTACATTCAATACTTATGTGAAACAGCTATCTAAAAACGACAACCTCTGATCTTCATATTTTACAATGCCAAATTTGTTTTTATTCATTTCATATGCTTAACAGATTCACATTAAACTAGGGATGTCACCTAATCTTCGAATATTTTCATTCATTACAAATATTCGAATCTGATTTCTGAATTTGAAAATTCACATAAATAATAATATTATTTATGGAGTTTTCCAGCATCATTTTTCTTATAATTACCGGATTTTTGGAAACATAATTAAGCTTAATCTTTTTAATTGTAGGCAAATTTGTTTTCATAACTTGTGTCAGTTTGCAAATTGACCAAAACAATTTGCAGTCAATTTGGCATATTTGTTGTTTTAACTGTTAACACTTAAAGTAATTGCTGTGCAACTTTATAAAGGTGCGAACTAATTCCGTTTGATACGCTGTTAATCCACTTATGACCCAAAATTAACAGACATTTAAATAAACTTGCATAAAGTCTCATTTTCACAATTACGTAGGACGAAAGTGCCAATTGCAAATTCTTTACTCAAAACTTGAGTCAAATCATTCGCACAAAATAACTTATATAACTATGATTTTAGATATTTTTAAAGAATGTTTATTCTGGCATTAAATCCCATACAAACAATCATGCAATCCTTCTAAAAAAATCTTCCTGAAGTTATTAAACAACCAATATTTAACCAAGTGAACTAAATCATGAAAGACACAAAATTCAATTTAATTATTTAATGTAACTTGATTTATGGTGATAAATGGTCAAACATATCAAATTGGTATATAAACAAATTTCAAATATGATCTGATGAATGAAACAGATATTTCAATAAAAACAGGAGCAACTATATTAATATCATAACTGTATGGGTGTTTGGACACCAAAATTTCGGACATTCAGAAACTATTGCATTTCCTGTACAAATATACGAATATATTCAAATAGGGTATTCTATACAAATACCAAAATCAGTATTCGCTGACATCCTTAGTTTTAACATAAATTATATTCAGCAGCATGCAAATTTTCGGAAGTAAACACAAAAGCATTTCCTTATACCAAAGCATGATTTAAGCAAACTAAAAAAGAAATTACACAACTCAAAATCTGTTAAGGATCTGACAATGGCAACTGCCTGTACCTACATCTTTGTCATGCTGGTCTTGTCTGCATGAGCATTATTGTCCTTTAAAAATGAAATAGTGGAATAATTACATCAACATAGGGATGACCATGAGCTTTCAGAATCTCACTGCAGTACTATGCAGCTGTCAATTGTCAATCATGTTTGCAGGTTAGTCTTTCCCTCCATGCTGATGGCAGCCCTTACCATGAGCTACCAACCACCAATCATCATGCTCTGTGACAAAGACCAGAGTGGAACACTCATTTTTCCTTCTTCATACCCTAGACTGACTGTCTGAATAGACTTGTCAGTAAGTAACATTGAGTCACAGTTATTCTCTGTCCATCAAACCTGTTCACAAGCCATGCAGTTCAGACTTGCCTGGAAGTGCCCGCACATTAACTATATGCAAATTGCTAGTATTCTAGCATACAAACCAGCATCAGGTTTCACCTGACTCTAGGAAAGCCTAACTTCAAGAACCCCAATCAAAACATCACTCAGATGCCTTCTAACATCAGCATTGGCCATTTCAGTTTCATTTCATACCAGTAAGTGTAAGAATGACATTAAACAACCACATGTGCATGTCATAAATCTGCCCTGTTTTCATAGCTTTGACATTTGCAAAACATGGGTGAAATAAGAAATAAGTGAACCAGAACTTACATAAATGTAATTGCTGACACCGAAAAAGAAGAATCCTTATCAAATTCTTAATAGTATATTTCAAAAAGATAAAGCTGACACACTTTCAAAGAAGCAGGCTAACTTTCCTTAAGGAATACTGAATATTGAAAACTTATGTAATATTCTAATTTGACATTCATATCTATGCTTTAAGAAAACCCTGAAGCTGGGCAGATAACTGTAAGTCAGGAGTGTCTCTGGAATTGGTTAATTTGCAGCATCTTGCACTGTCCCCCACAACCAAGGTTCCCAAAAATCAATTGTGATTTGAAAAGCTCTGCCCACAACATAAAATAACTAAACTGTGCAAGGAGCATCGGTCATTTGGGAAATAGTACTAAAGACATATACTCAAACAGACATAGACAGTAATGCATTAAAAGCATAAATAGGTCAAGGGAGGTAATAAACAGGGAGTCATGCAAGTTTCCTTAGATCAGTCAAAAGTTATGTATATTCTGGGTTTACTATGGACACAAGCACTTTAGCATTCGTCTTTAAGGAACAATTATTAAATAAACAATCAATACAATTGTAATGGTTTGGCTTCAAAATTGAATACCATAATTAAATTAATGTTAAATGTCTTAATCTTATATGCACCTTAGGCTTCTGAAACAAAACATAAAATAGCTTACAATTAATTCAGACTTGTGAAACAAAGCTTACAGAAGCTTACTTTCATGTTTTCTAAAAGCTTATAATATATGCATATTTCATAAAGCTTTAACCAATTTAGGGTTATGAAGCAAAGCAGAATTCAACAGTTTACAATGTAGGCTTATAAAGCAAAGCATAATTTGAGCAAACAGAAAGCTGTAACTTTAACAGCAATTACCTTTGACTTTCCTTGGAAATACACAGCACATGCCTAAATGTCAAACACAATAATAAAACAGTCAGAATGGAACAAAACAAAATACTGAAAGCTTCATGAGAATTGTGATAATGAAATCAAAGCAAGAGGGCCATCATGGCCTTACACTGCTCACTTTAGTACCATTGTATTCAATGAAGAAGTTAACTGTCAAATAGAGGTTTAAGGCATTTTCATGAAGGACAATATTCAGGCGATCAATATTTTACTTTACCTTGCTTTTGAAGAGGAACAGAAATTTGCTGTTTTTACTAATTTTCAATTCAGTTTATTTAAAAAGAGTAACAAAATTTCCAAGTGCCCTTCTTCAATGCTGCCAATGATATGACAAAGAAATAGTACAAATACTTAAAAAAAATGAAAATAAAAAGATTTTTTGTCTATTTTATTTTCAGTGAGAATAGTTTATAAATACAGTGCTAAACATGCCATTCTAATTAACAATCACTGTAGTCTTTAAGAAATTATTGAAATCCAACAGAAATAGAGAGAAGTCCATTGACAAGATACCAAGCCTCGAAAACTTACATGACTAATATTCCAAACAAAAAACAATTTGATAAGGAGTAATATGTGAAGCAAAAGAGCACTTAGTGAAATTTATGAACTAAAAAACTGTTGTTTTATAACAGATGTTTGACAGTTGTTCTTAACAATTCATAAAGTAACCTTAATTTCCTAACTTGACCCTTGTATCATTCTTGTTGTATATAAAAAATTGCACATTCAACTTAAAATTGTTAAGCTGTAGTTTTATTACAAGAAACAGCTGTCACTGAAGAATGCATAAACATGCATTGTACACACACTAAGAGAAAACATATATCAGTACAACTACATACCTTCTAGAATAAAATATATATGTTATATTTTATCATGTATGAAAGATGTAAGACATCAAACTGATTTTATATTGTATATATAATTACCTGTATCCAAGGAAACATAGTTAACATGACTGGGGCTATCTGTGTACCTGCAAATATAAAATAAAATAGAAATTAGTTATGTTAAATTATCTAATCTATTACTTATATTACAATTATTGATAACAGAGAACCTCTAATGCATTACACTGTAATACAATTTATAAAATGGCACTCAATAGTGATATATGTATATTGTGCAGTAAGGCATGCTGGACAGCTTAAAATAATCATCATTTATGCTGAAAATTGCAAATATTGGACAATATTGGACAGTAAAATGTAAGTACATTTACACACATAAATTCATATAATGTAAGGAACTTTCAACACCCATTCAGGTCTGTGGTACAAGATTTGTATCATTAAAGATGTCAGTGAGATATATTCTGGGTACAAAAAGCAGACCTGCAGCCTTTTCCGACACTGGTAGATACTGCAGCTGATCAGTGAGTGTAAATGTGTACTAATAATGTTATAATTAATCAACATAAATAAATCACACAAAGAAAAAAAGCCGTAAAACATTTATTTCTGTGAATATATTAAATCTGTTATGACTGTTTCATCAAGATCATAATTATTGAAAGTTCAAAGGTAACATAAGAAAACATGTGGAAGAAAATTTCCCTGAAATATAAACCAAACACATCCAATCATCAACAGATGACCAATATTGTGAAGGCATGAAAAGTACTATGATCCAATGTCCATAAAAGTTCTGTAAGTAGTTCTGAATTGTTCCTGACAGTTTAAAAAGTTTTATTGAATTTGCTATTTACATCTAACAATGTATCTCTCTGCAGTTCCCACTCGAAAACAATGCTTTTATGAAAGAAAACAGACAGATCAAATATATCAAGTTTTAATTGGGTATAAATTTCAATTATACTTGTCAGTCAATAATTCTATGATGATGGCTCAGCAGTAACTGAGCTAGATAATCACACACTAAGTGCTAGAAAGCTTTTCTTTTAAAATTATTTATACACAATTTACAGAAATAAAGAGCCTCAGAATTTTAAGGTAAGCAGATGATACGATTTTGCAGTGCTGCTTGTAACAAGCTGCTAGCCAATCAAAAGCCAGATACAGGATTGTGCAGGTTCCAAAAAGTGATGACTTTTATGTTTCAGAAACTGTGACTGCTCTCTTTGTGAAACTTAACTGTAAAAGGGGAAAATTGACTTTTTTGTATGAACATTACATATTGTCAGATAGAAGTGGATGGTACCATGAACTACTTTCCTTTGATGGCAAAACATTTCAGTATACCTTGGCTGTAATCAATTACCAAGCAATTACTGACAAAAGTTTGATCAAGTTATCAAATTAGCAGGCAGCCAGTGCTATAGGTTAATTAGACATGTATGGCTAGTTGATTAATCTCTTCTGCCTATCTAAACCAACACCAATTTATGCTTCTGTCCATTAAATGTCAGATATGGGGGTCAATGTTTTATACTGCTGGTTTCCTACTGTTAAAGTGAACAAATATACAGCTAACAAATTATTTTATGTGGCAACTGCCAAAAGACATGACATTAGCAAAGTAAGAACTACTGTTTTCTTCTATCCTTCTGTAATGCCTGCACATTAATATATATAATATTAACTTTCATATTAATTCATTTTAGCAATTTCAGCATTTCAACACCACCTATTGAAGAACACCTTCTTTCCTGTTTAACTGTAATCACCACTTGTCTATTTAAGGGTCTTTGAACTACCCAAAGAGCCAATTACTTTTTATTAAGAAAAAGAGGAAATTAGTCCTATTCAGAAATTTCTCATTTGGGTGTTTAATTGCCATACTAAACAGAAAGAAACTCTCACTAAGGGAATTTCAGTGTGCTAAAATGGATAAGCCACACTGCTTGGGCAAAGACAGAGCAGGAAATGGAACCCATTCCCTATTTCTTTACAAGACAGAGCTACTTTTTTAACATAGTCACCTGCAAATGTGCAAGTAAAGAATGGTGAATGAGAATTCCTACTGAGTGCTTTCATCATGTTGCTGTTGTTTTTCAATTTTGCAGGCACAACCTGTTGTACATCAGAAAACAGGAAAACATGCTTCTCTGATACCTGACTGCAGATTATAGAAACAACACCAAGTCTTATCACAGAGTATCAGATATATTTCACTCCCAAATAATTATTTATCAGAGGGAGAACACTTGTTCTTGAACAACTATCAGTAAAAAACACAATTAACTATCGCCTACTACATGTTGTTGAACCTAGACTGGTACATCACTTATCAACAAAAACAACATAAAACACAACCAGTCCCCTACCTTACTCATTATAGCAAAGTAAAGTGTGTGACTGGAACCATATTGCAAGTGTCTGCCAACGATTTCCAAAAATAAATTAATAAAACCAGTCTGAGGGATGACAAATGATGAGTACTCGAGTTCATAAAATTGCAGACAATTACCGGTAGATTTTAAAAAAACATACCTTCATTCAGTCCTAAATGCATGCCATTTTCCCCTGTTAATAAATGCACTTTCTACACAAAAGTCAAAATACAAAAGTGGTGACTGATATTCCCAAGAAATGCTTACAGCAACAATAAGAAGACATTTATTCAGATTTTCAAAGTTTTTTGGGGCAATTCAGAAATGCCAAAATACTTAAATTATATTATTACTATGATAAATGTACATGTATTCCAAACGCATGGAAATGAGGAAAATGTAAGTATACAGTATACACTGTAACAGATTCAGTTGAAATATATGATCAAACAAACTGGTATGATTGAGTACTAAGAAACTATTCTTTGTTCCTGTTGCTAACTCTTCGGTAAATACAATGAATATATCACACTCAAAGAACAAAATTATCTTTCATTCTACAGTATTCAAGGTGTAGCAGGGGTTACTAAGAAATAGAATACTTGCATAAACCAGTGTGCTATACTTCTAGATCTGCAAGCACTGGTTTTCTTCCAGGTTAGTCTGAAAACAGTCATGGCCAAATGCTTGTGTGTATTTCAGACAGGGAGATTTGTCCTTTGAAATAAATGCATTTCAGTCTCACCAACAGCAAGATGACTTCAGAATATTTACTGAGTCTAGGCCATTTCCTTTGTTAGCTAAATAGCATTAGTCTGAGAAGACAATGGACAATTCCTGAGGAAAAAACAGTGAGTTCCTTAGTGCATTATTTATTCATGAAATAATCAAGCCAGAAAATGCACCATTTCTTTTCTGCATAAATGACTGTCTATACTTAAGTCCACAACTGCTTTTGATGCTCCATCAAAATTCACAATTTCACCTCAAACTCAGTGTATAGCAGCATCTGTTCTCAATTCATGCAACTGTTTTAGATAAAAACTGAGCCACCAGAAATCATTATGAACACACAAGGGTATTACTCAAATTCATTAACTAAACTAGTTTCAACCTAAAATGGTGATTACTTTTTGGAGCCTTACTCAACCACTTTTACAAAATCAAATCGAAGAGATTTACTTAAATTTCTAGGACTGTAATGCAATTTTGCAAGCAAAACAAAAATTCTTAAAACATTATTGTTGCCACAGGAAATCCAATATGGCTGTCTCTAGAGAGATAGTCTCAGAGAAGAGAAACAAAATAAATGTCTTTCAGCCTGTCAATCAGAAACTCCCAGTCGACCTGTATCAAACAAGAACCTATATTACTTAGATGTTATTTTCCATATAAAACAGCAACTAGGCCCTGAAAATATGCAGAAACTAGAATATTCTGTCTGGGCAAGTTGGCAACATGCAATAAAGTACTCCTATGCATGCAATAAACTGGTTTGATTCCATTAGTGCATTTTTTTTTCAGTTTTCAAGATTTTTGCCAGTTGACTTTGCCTGTGATTGCAAACACTCCAAGCTTCCCAACCTTTACCCAGTATTTCCAAGGGGAATTAAACTTATTTGCACTATGACAAATTAAAATCTCAATACAGACAGGATCAGTCAAATGGTTCAATATTCTTTGACATAAGCTATTAGTCCAACAGACATTCTGGGCTTCTAAATATTGTTTCATGTCATATAGAAAAGGTGAATCTCTGACATACATTTCTTGCTGACTTGCTGATTAATTCAGAAATGTTTTGCAGGTCAAACAAGGTACTGTCATGTCAAACGCATTTATATCATGTTCCTCCTATTGAAACTGACCTATTTGTTTTACATCTACAGAGAACATCTTTCACAACTGAAAAATACAATGTTATTTTTTCCTGCTGTTTCAGCACTGACAACAAACACTACAGCAGTGCCGTGCATGCATGTCCAGTTTGCGTTCTTGTCCTTCCAAATATAAAATACTGTTTCTGAAGTCAAAGCTTCAAGACCTCAGTTTGTGCTGTCCTCACATGTAAAGGCATGACATAGCTAATACCTGACCATATAAGCTACATATGGAACATGATTATGTCATGTTACTGGTAAATGAAAACTTACCTAGTGTGTATACTTTGAAGCTGACCAAATCCATCCATATGACTGGCCTCAGGCTAAAAAAGACATAAATACAACAGAATGTATCACAAACAACTCCTTTTTAACATCAGATCTATTCATCAAAAATGATAGTATGTCACAGACTTTATATTGTCAATGTGTATTTATTAAAAAAAGAATAAAATAACTTTCTGCTGAAAACTTCAGAAAGATAGAATAGCTCTTGCAGTAAAAGCTAAATACTAAAAATGAGTGTTCTTGTAGTTCAGTAACACATCTGATCTTTCTCATTTTTATAATGACCTTCTTACAGCTGTCAAATACCAACAGTATCTCCTGATGTGTAATTCAGAAGACCCATCCCACAGACATTCACTGTGGTACCTCTGGTACAACTATTGGCAAACCAGTTGAATGTAACATCACTGAAAGCTATGGTACAATTATTGGAAAACCAGTTAAGTAGAATTTTATACTTCTGGTACAACTATTGGCAATCAGCTGAATATAACATCACAGTGAAAGCTATGGTACAATTATTGGAAAACCAGTTTATACCTCTGGTACAACTATTGGCAATGAGTTGAATATAAAATCACAGCGAAAGCTCTGGTACAATTATTGGAAAACCAGTTAAGTATGATTTTATACCTCTGGTACAACTATTGGCAAACTAGACAGTAAAAGCTCTGCTATAATTGTTAGAAAACCATTTAACTATGATTTTAATGGTACAGTTGTTTTACCAGTTAATACAGAACATAATTATTATACTTACTGGAGGTATAGATGGAATTGGGGGTGGTCCACCTCTTGGAGAACAGGAGTACAATGAAGGGTAATATGGGTCCTCCATTGTTGATGAGGTCATAGAAGGTGGCTGGAAAAGACAACCAACAGGAAATCAATCAATGGCAGAATCTTGCATGGCAACATTATGTAGAAAATGAAGATTATTCTATTATGTCTTATTAGAACTTAAATACATCACAAGCATGGCTATTATTAGGCATGGGCTGTAACATGTCTTTACCAAAAATGAAAAATCTTAAACACCATAATCTGCAATTGAAACTTTATGATTGGGGTTATGAAGAGTATTTTAACCAGTCAAATTTTAAGCACCAGATGATTATATGCCAAAACACACAATTTTAAAGGAATTCAAGGAATGAATGCCCCCTAGATGGGGGGGCCTCCTTTAATTCCATATAAGCCAAGCTAAGCCCAATAAAGTTGTTATTATCAATGATCTCTGAAACATAGTCTCCTACTACCGGGAAGAGTGACACTCACTGTGTTACAATACTGTACTTGCAACACTAACTTCTTAATTAAATATAACATGTTCAATTGCTCATAAAGCAATGGCTATTGACAGTATTATTATCAGATGTCATGGATGCATATGTATGTAGTAAATTATCATTAAATATATAGCAGAACTTCATTTCAAAAACAGTAAATGTAACAGCCACATCTATTGAAGTTTTATAACTGTCAGATGTAGTCTTTTTTTTCTCAAGTGTATATTAAACCTAATTATTTCAACATAAATTAAATCAGCTCCTGTGCAAACAAATATACCCATTATTTCACACTGAATGAGATTTCCTTTCCAACTCCTGAACAACTACCAATCTCTTAAAATAAAACAGACACCCAAGCTATAAAAGGAAATATTTTCCCAAGGAAACAGCGGCCATTACAATGGTGGCCATTAATCAACCTACTGGTCTCTAATGAAATCTGAGTCCACAGTGTAAATGAGACGGTAACAGTTTTACTGAGCAAATAACAACAGTTTCTCTTTTCCACTTTGTTATTTTAATGAATGGGGCTAAGAAAGTGAGAAAAGAAAATCTTCATTTAATGAAATATTAGAATGGGAAAGGGTGGGTTGGGTCATTACAATATACTAGGATACTCACAGGCATGAAGAGAGATTGCTTTTCTGAAGAAGAAGTTTTGTTCACACTAATTTATTTTAGCTTAACAGTGTAAAGCTGAAATGTATCAATCAATTCTGCACTTGAAAGAAGCCTGACTTAAGGTCACTCATGTTAGTTTAGGCTGACATGACAAATGACAAGTCTTTACTCAGTCTATTAAGGGGGTACAAAAGCTATTTGTCGAGCAATTCAATATGCACAGTCAGGTTTTTAAACCAAGTGCGAAATTTTATTTTGTACCTTGTTCTGAATCAATATCTGCTTCAAATGGCAAAAGAATGACACCTTGAATTTATTAGAAAAATGATGAAATAGAAATATTTAGTTTTTTAGTATTCAACTGTTATAACACTGCAGTCTGGTCATTATTCTTTCCCGCATTTCTTTCTAAATCTGTCATGCTTGTACACTGCAACAATGACTATTATAACAACCACTTCAAACATACCATCACAGGGGTTTTTTTTCTAACATAAAATGAGAGTTCTGTCTTACTTTGTCAGACATCTTAACATTCTATAATCAGCCTTCTTTAGCAAGGTTGTGATTTCTTTAACTTTTTACACCGAACTAAAACATGATCACTAATAAGTTATTTCATTTGATTCAAGCTACCATGATGTTTAGAAGATTTTGTGCAACTTTCTCAAAAGTCTTATTAATAGATACTACAAAGATTGTTTTCAAAACAGTGACAAATTCAAATAGAATGTTCATGAAAGTTAAATAGCAGTTTATCAAGATACGATTTCAGTTTAATCTATATGATTCACACTTAAGCAAGTTTATCAAACATTCCAATGGACTAACCATTATACAATGAAGACAAAATGTTTTCTCATTTAAAATGGTGGGTTTTGTTAAATAACAAAATACTCTTTCACAATCTTGTACAAAATATACTGAACTCATTTCGGCACTTAGTATATTAGCTTTTCATTAATAGGATCAATAACATAAGAATGTTAATAAATCATATTCAAATATCTTAATTCACACTGATATAATATTTTCATATGGTCTAATTTATAATATTCTGTTTGAATGATATTGGACAATCTTTTCATTGTTACGGTCTAGTGCACACCTTCATTGTATAATTACAACGTCTGACAACTGCGTCAGGGAATCGATTCTTTGGCTCAGTGGTTAGCGTGTTGGCCTGTCACTCGGAAGATCAGAGTTCGAATCCCGTTCTGGGTTGTGTATTCTAAGATGCATCGCATCTTTCTGTTATGGACTTTCATGTTTGTAAGATCATAAAAACTTACTCCCCTGGAATCAGGTATATCAGTGTATTCAGTCAATTAATGCATTTATAAAGTATTTATTAAAGACGTGGTGTGATGAAATGCATTCTACAATATCAATTTGCATTTTCATTTTTTTTTTTGGTGGGGGGCGGTGGGAGTCTCAACTTAGAATGCTAAATGACCTATGCTCTCTGTTTGTCTCCCCACCAATTAAATCACTCTCGCAGTCAGTCAGTCATTTAGTCACAACCATCCAACCAGCTGGTATTTAGTAACTTCAGAGCAATATGGCTGCTGTCTGTAGACCAAATGTGGTAATTTAAAATGTTCAAAGCTCCAAGTTCCTTTATAATAATCAGCAATGGGGCTTTTCTGCATAAAAGCATTTGTTCTTTGTTTCAAATCTACAAAATCTGTTGGGGTTATTTGTAAAATTCATAAAGATTTCAATGCCAAAACAACAATATCTTCCTACCCCATCCCCCCATCCCCGCTTGCTACTTCCAACCGTATGACAGGTTCACTGCAATACATTGTGTCTAAAAATATTCATGTGTTGCTCAGCATTAGAAAAATTAAAAATGGTATTATTTCAGACTGGTCAAAATGTCAATTATATTTTACAATGTCCCAGCAATATTATAAAATCATAATAAACAGTCTTTATACCTATATATTGAAATGACAAATACCGTGTAAACAGAGACGGTGTCCTCTGTGATTTGCCACCATCGAAGGTCTTCTAAGCGGTCAAGGATGTCTTCCACACATGTTCTCAACTCACTGGCATATTTGATTGCTAAAGCCGTAAGACTGCTCCAACATGGTGCTAAGTTCTGGAATATAAAACAGTTAAAACTGATTACAATAATGGTGATGATAATATTTCTCTAACAGCCAAAAATTTAAAAGGTTTCACTACAATCCCTGCATTTGACAGGCAAAAAGTATCCTAATACAGATCTTTGATTTATTAGTCGGCTCTCAGGAGAGCACAGACTACATTTGATATTGCCAAAGTTATAGCTTGTCAAAGTTATAGCAAAAGTTGCTGACAAGTTGTTACTGACGATTTCTTTTTAATTATTATTATGCTGTTTCACTGAATTAATATTATAGAAATTTAATCAAGGACTTAGGTATTAACCTGTGACAATGATGAAATATTTCATCCGTATGAAAATGAAAGTACATGTATCATACTTGATAATCAACAATTTCTAAACATTCGATCCCTTAATATTAGGGATGTCAACGAGTATCCGAGTACTCGGATATCCGGATACTATGTTGGTATCCGGATACAAATTTGGTATCCGAATATTCGTATACAAAATTAAAAAAAAAAACAGCGGTAAAATTTAACTTTGATTAAAAATTCAAACACTGGCAAAATTAATTTTGCAATTTCATAACGCTGAATATAATCGCGTCTATTCACCGCCGGCGGCATATCCCTGATTTGTTTATTGATAAAGCGTCTATCTGTCGCACGCCATTTAATGTGTTTATTCATCTTGCAAACTCTTGGGACCTAACGCGACATCCCATTGTGTAGCAATTACTTTAATCAATGGTGTTAACATATACTAGAGTAACTTGCCCCATTGTTAATCAATTAGCAGTGTCAAACATGCCAATTAAGAAGTTTCACGGTAACTTCCGCTAATGATTCTATGATAGTTTTAACGCAAGACTAATAAAAATGTGATTACTCAAATGATGTATCCAATCAACGATTTGCTAAAAGAAGCATTATGATTTTAATATTTCAAACAATCATTCTTTCCTAAAGTATTCGCATTAAAAACTTTGAACCATTCAAAAATATTAAACCCATTTAAAACTTCTGACACATTTGAAATCATTGGGGTTTTTTTTTGTTATTTTGGTTGGCGCTCACATTGTCATGTAAGCTGCATAAATACATGTACCGGTGTACAAAAACGATAATGTGACATAGACTTGAGGATACAAATAAAACAGCGTTTTGATCTACGGTGATTTTAAATGACATTTTTAAATTACATAGCTTATTTCTTTTTTAAACAAAGACAGACCATGCCAAAAACAAAACACGACGGTAATCGTTTTCGTTAGACACTTAGACTTAACGCACGTGCGTATTGGCGGGAAAATATACTTCAAGAGACACGAGGAAAATAAAAACAGTAAACAACATGTCTTTGTTTTATTAACTTTATTAACACGTAATGACAGTTATTATTATTGTAAAACTGTCTTAACACCTGTAATAGGATTACCAGAACAATATGTAAAACAGACGTCAAATGTAATGTTTGGCATAGGAATTGGAACATTGAGATCGTACAGTCGTCGATTTTATACGAGTATCCGGATAGTATCCGGATAGTCTATACGGATATCCGGATACCGATTTAGGTATTCGTTGACATCCCTACTTAATATTAATAGTCAGTTTGACCTTGCCCTTCACAGTAGTCCCCCATTAATTCAGGGAAGTAACTGCTGCTGGTGTGGCACTACATATGAGAAAATAACGGCTCATTAAATCTGCCCATATGGTTTTGGCCAATATGATTCCCTCACTAGTCATATTCATAATGCATCTCAGTAAAAATACGTCATATACCAATTGGACCTTATTCAGTTATCACTACATAGAGAGTAACAGAATTGATTGGACATGGGTATACGATTATGGAAATTATATGTATCTAACAATTTCATGTCTTCAGAATCTTCTGGGCCAACTTGATGCTGTGTTTTTCTTGAACATAGTAAATTCTAGGAGAACTTCAACAGACAAAAAGATTTAGGAGCTTTTTGACAGACAGAAAGTTTGACTGAACCTTTACTGGACAAAAAGTATCAATAGATCTTTGATTTATATGGAGACCTTTGTCGACAGACAGGAAGACTATAAGGAGACCTTTGACAGACAGGAAGACTATAAAGAAACCTTTGACAGACAGGAAGACAGTATAAGGAGACCTCTGACAGACAGGAAGACTATGAGAAGATCCGTGATAGACATGAAGACTATAAGGGGATCTTTGACAGACAGGAAGACTATAAGGAGACCTTTGACAGACAGGAAGACTATGAGAAGATCTGTGAAAGACATGAAGACTATAAGGAGACCTTTGACAGACAGGAAGACTATGAGAAGATCTTTGACAAACATGAAGACTATAAGAAGATCTTTGACAAACAGGAAGACTATAAGGAGATCTTTGACAGACAGGAAGACTATAAGGAGACCTTTGAAAGACATGGAGACTATAAGGAAATCTTTGACAGACAGGAAGACTATGAGGGGGTTTTTGACAGACAGGAAGACAATAAGGGGATATTTGACAGACAGGAAGACTATAAGGGGATATTTGACAGACAGGAAGACTATGAGGGGATATTTGACAGACAGAAAGACTATAAGATGATCTTTGACAGACAGGAAGACTATAAGGAAACCTTTGAAAGACATGGAGACTATAAGGAAATCTTTGACAAACAGGAAGACTATAAGGTGGTATTTGACAGACAGGAAGACAATAAGGGGATATTTGACAGACAGGAAGACTATAAGGGGATATTTGACAGACAGGAAGACTATGAGAGGATATTTGACAGACAGGAAGACAAAAAGGGGATATTTGACAGACAGGAAGACTATAAGGAGATCTTTGACAAACAGGAAGACTATTAGGAGATCTTTGACAAACAGGAAGACTATTAGGAGATCTTTGACAAACAGGAAGACTATTAGGAGATCTTTGACAAACAGGAAGACTATTAGGAGATCTTTGACAAACAGGAAGACTATTAGGAGATCTTTGACAAACAGGAAGACTATTAGGAGATCTTTGACAAACAGGAAGACTATAAGAAGATCTTTGAAAGACAGGAAGACTATGAGGGGATATTTGACAGACAGGAAGACTATGAGGGGATATTTGACAGACAGGAAGACTATGAGGGGATATTTGACAGACAGGAAGACTATGAGGGGATATCTGACAGACAGGAAGACTATGAGGGGATATTTGACAAAGAGGAAGACCATTAGGAGATCTTTGACATGACAGGAAATAAAAGCAGATATTTGTAAATATTATTGTTAGAAGGTCTTTGACAGATAGTATTAGAAGTTTTCTGAAGAACAGAAAGTGTTATGAGATCTTTCACAGACAGAAAGATTATATTAAGGAGCTTATGAACAGGCAAAAAGTATTAGGAGTTCTTTGAAAGACAAGAAATTTGATAAGCAAAATGTATTAGACATTTGACAGGCAAGAAGTATGTGAAGATCTTTGGCAGAAAAAAATGTATTATGTTCTGCTTCACTGTAATCTTTTTATAATGAGAAATTTCATAATTATATTAATACAATTTTATAATTTCATATATAATTACATGAATTTCAGTACAATTTTTCTGCTTTTAGTTACTGAGATTTGTACTGAAAGAGATTCCTTGATTTTTTTTCATTGAAGGCCCTTACAAATACAAGCAGACTAATGCAGCTAGGTTTTCATCCAGAAAGAGCAATTCTCCTCAACTTTTTTTGTTTCAGTATCTCTCCTATATACTAGGTATCGTATGCTTGATCAATGAATTAAAGATTTAATATCTCTTGATCCTGTGTTTAACAGCATAATAACTAAGAACTAAAATGGTACTAAAGCCTGCTACGCCCCTCCCTCCATTTTTTCCAAATTTGTTATGAAATTTTAAAAGGAAATGAAACAAACTATCATTGTAATCTTTAAGTCAAGAATTTTGTGTACAATTGCTGTATCTGAATGATTATGTTTATCAGATGTTATTCCAACAACTCTGCCTAGGTTTATATTCTGAGGCTTCAAAATTATTAACAAAAAAGATAACAACTAATGCTTCAAGGTTTCCTGATGAATATTTAATGAAACATACAGTTTGTTGTAGGTTTACAGATGGCTTATGGTGTTACAGCTTGCATCCACTTGAGGAGTTATCAGGATACCATGAAAACATCATAAAATCTACAGTATTTCCTCAATAGAGACAAGTACCAGTCTTCTCTGATGAATGAAGGAGTGAAGAAGTCATTTAAATCATTAGTTGTCTTGACAAAACAAAGGGGAAAAAATAAAAAATCACAGTCACAAAGAAAATTCAGCAATGTGTATTTTCTTCCCATCCCAAAAAACGTAACAACAAGAGATGTACGTGTCCATAGGACATGGATGCCCCAACATTCCACTGTATTGTCACAAAATCATGTACATTTACAGGTGCTACAAACATTGTCCTTAACATTAAGGAGTCTAAAAATGCTATTTTTGCTTAATCAGGGAGCATAACTCTGTCAATCTCCAATAAATTTGTGTCAAAATACCCCCGTGCATAAGTTGACATGCTGACATGTTGACAGCTATTCTTAGAAAGTTTCAAACTCTAACAGTTATGCGTTTGTAGTTACACACAACACAAGTCTAACAAGACGGCCATGATGGCCCTAAATTGCTCACCTGAATACTTTGCCTTTGAGTCTGTTGTTCAGCAAACATCAGAAGCAGGGCAAATCTATATCCCCCCCCCCCCCAAAGTGGTGGGGGCATAAAAACTGTTCCTTATTTATCATTTCACAAACATCAACTGTTTCAAAATTCTATTAAGCATTCACAATAAAGCCCACATCAACAGGAGCTTTGAGAATGACACTGCTGTCCCCTAAAGTGCATCGGAAATCCCCAAAATCAATAGGGGTAATCTTGTACTTACTCATCACAGAAACTTAAAAGTCTGAAAAGATCCTGTCTGCAGACCTGTGTATGGTTCAGTTATTGATTTGAAACCACTAGGTCTACTGACAGACATTTGCAAAACAGTATACCCGAGCTCCATGCAGGCACAAGAGAATTACAGATTTTCCTTTTGTGATAAGCTGTTCCATTTATATATTTTTACATGACTCTTCAGCAAGGGATTGGGAACAGTGACAACTGGTATAAGTGAAATGCAACTGAAATATTTGTGCCATGATTCATTTTTACAACTGTGTGAAAATGGAATGTGCACCAGTTTTATGACAAAACATATCACATCATATACTGTGACTTATCAAATGCATTCATTTCAACGTTCCGATACATAATGTATATGGTATGTAATGTATGTAATCAACAGATTCTATTTTGAAAACAAAGTATCTGTTCAATATGAAGTGAAATCTAAGTTCAATCTCAAAAGTCAATTTGTTGTTTCTGACAAGATTTTCAAGACAAATTGGCTGTATAAGTTTATAATGTTAAAAACCTGACCCCTGGCAGAGCCAAAAATGACCCCAGAGGAAAAGTGTTAATAAACTGCCAGGGACCTATTATTCAATGCTTTGTGCAAAATTTTAGACAAATAGGACTTTTCGTTTCATACAAAAAGAATTTGAAAAAGATTTCCTCTATATTTCAATGAAAAACATGATACCTGTACTGACATCAGGCAGGACTTGTACAGACATCAGGGACATAATTCGAGGTCTGCTTATAATGCTACACACCAGATTTTAAAAGTCTCAACCTTGTGGTTTCTGGCAAGAAGATTTTAAAGAGTTTGCTTAATAAAAGTCTATGTAAAACACCTTGCCCCCATGCCAGAGCCAAAAATGACCCCAGAAGAAGAGTTTGCATGAACAATCATGGTAGAGGTGAAGTAGACAATTCTTGACCAGCATATCAAAACAGTTACCAGCTCATTCAGATGTGCCATAAAAGACGAACAAGAAGCATGACCAGTTACCACAACTATGCTACTGGACATTATATTTCAAATTCAGGCTTCTTGTATCTTCCATTGATTAAATTAACTGGAGTACTGGTGCTTAGAGGTACATGCAGTATCATTCTTGCAGCTGATGTTACAAGGGACTGTTTAGTCTGAAGTTTATGTTTTGTTGTATGTTGTCTTAATTCAGTGCTCCATGGCTTTTTAGTATAGTCAATGAGGTGGTCACTGGTCTCAGGTATCTATCACCTATCTTTACAAAATGTTTTTTTCCAGGTCTTCTTGGATTTCTTTTGCAAAAAGACACTGCAATGTCATGAGTTGTCCTGCTAACAGCATGAATCTCAGTGAGTGGACACTATCCAGTCCTTAAAGCCAGCTCGCCTGTACAGTGTTCACAAGTGTATATAGTTTTCAAAGGGAATATGAACAATGAAACTGTTGGTCAAAGCAGCTATTATCTCTGCCATTATGTGCCACATACATCACAGTTTGTCTTCCATAAATCTGTAAATCTGTTCTGCTAATGTTTATACATGCATACCAGTTGTACACAAACACCATTTGGTGCAAAAGAACAAGAGCATTGCTTGTCAGCACTCATAGAAAAAAAAAACATCAGCAAAAAGATTACAATCTATCATCTTTAGGCCATGATCACTGGAGGATAAGACCAGTGAATGCACTGCCGTGTTACTGGCTTCTTTTAATATTTATGTTTTGCATCTGTTGCAATCCCTTTTTCTAAGATCCTAGGAAGAAAAGGTCAACAGTTCACTATTTGTTGACATAAATTACCTTTACTCCCTTTAAGTTATAAATGAATGAAAGAACAATAAAGACTTTTTTTGAAAAGGAGGAATTAACCTGATACTTATCTTAAATGTTGCTTTTTTTTTCCTTTGAGGTATACAAATTCATGACTTTTAAGAGGCTTTTGATGTGGATCTTATCATAGCACCTGCAACATATTGGCTGATATCTGATGCAGTGTGGCATTTGTTGTCATTTATATTTGAACCTTTTTTAATCAGATTTATTTTAAGCTCAATGTCACATTTTCTTCTAATATCTGAATCTGTCAAACAGTTCATATAACTGTACCGATCAATAAAGCAAAATTCTCTAACCATCACACAACTTCAAAGTCCTGACTATACACTGTAAGCATTATATCAAAGCTTTCAAAACATCATATAACTGTTTAGATGGCTGAAATGTTTCCTCTTGAACTGACTCGACTAAAATAGAAGAACTATCAGATTTGTCTCCCTTACTGATGTCTGCATCAGCAGGGGACAGTTGGAAGCTGTTTGCCTTGTGGCCAGGGTCAGAAATATGAATTTAGGGCAAATGCAACAAATGACAGCATGCTGCTCCTTTAAAATATTTCAAGTGCAATTAAATGATAACAACTTTCTGACTGTGACTGACTTCCTTGAATATGATCCTAGGGAAATTATTTTAACTATCTCTGAAGTGGTAAGCTACATTGTATATGATGCTATTAAAAATACCAAATATCTAAGGTCGAGGGCCTATTGTTTTCAAAGACTTTATGTTTTACACAAACAGGAACCTCCATCCCCAAGGCAGGGTCAATTTTATCCATTACAGGTTATCATGTGAAACTACCACCTCGGATTTCTGGCTCTACTTGTGAAGTTCAAGGTGAGGTAGGCCTTAAACAGATGACTTTTCTGAAAAATTTAATGGCTTCTGTAAGGTGTACTTTGTTGTTGCTTCTGCATTCAGGTATGGACCCTCTACATTGATGAGTGCATGCTTTGTCCCAAAACTTGCCCCTACTTTTTCACAGGATTCTACATACTGTCACAGGAGGCATATTAAGCATAAAACTGTCAAATATCATGAGTTTTCACGACCTTTTAATCTTGGAGGGTTAGAGCTGTTTAATGATTCTGGACATGTTAATATTGGCATTTATGGATTAAAAACATTGCAATCAAGACTCAAGTATGATTCATTTCATTTTCAGGTTCTTGTTCTGTGAAAGTGATTGCTGGTTCAAAGACAACATCTAGGTGAATTTTGTGTCTACTGTAACCTGCCTCTACAACCTCAGTGCTTCGTGGTCTTTGAGTTTAAATATTACACATTGTCCCAACTAATTTGCCACAAACTTTAAGTACTGAAGTTAAAAATACCCTTTTGTGTAAATTGTGAGAGTGCCAAAGGAGCAAAACTGACCCCAAAGGCAACTTTATTGATCCAAGTAAATCCAGGAAACAACTGAGTTGTTTTACAATGTGTATTGATTCTATCAGACAGTGATCAGCACGAAGGAATGTAATGTCAGATGATTCTTGTATCAGTCAATAACAGATCCTGCAATGTCTCCAGTCTTCATGCAAGTGCATTTTCTTGCCTGAAGTCATGTTTTTTAAATGAAAAAAGGTTATAGAGCATGCAGGTAAACACCATCTAGATTCCAATTTACAATAAATAATTAAACCTTTAATATATTGCTCCGAGTTAGAGAATTTGACCTTTACTGCTCACTAGATCATTATTTTTTTACTTTTAGAATAAGTTCGAGTTTTGCATCTGTAAGATCAACACCAAGTAACAGTCATGCTTGTTGGTCAAATCACCAGGTTTGTTTGAAAAACAGTTTAATATTTTAGTTCAGTTTTAATAGATCAATTTTTTAATCCAAATCCACAGACAATGCTGTCTGTTTTTGTTTGTTTGTTTGTTTGCTTTTTCTATAAAAATCATCGCTAATCAAAAGCTGCTTTCCCAACAAACTAAAATTTGATTTTAATATATGTAACCAACCTTTATTTTCAATTTTAACACACTATTATCCCCTTCAAACAACTTTGGCATGAAACCTAATATACTAATTTGCATGATTTAGATCTTGACTATGTGAACACTATATTTTATTGAAACAATTTTAGGACTTTAATGAATCTGACCCATTTAGGGACCACCCATTATGATCAATTATTTCAAAACAATGTCTTTGACAGTTATTTCTTCATCTTTAATGTTTTCTAAGTATCTTAATTATTTCTTTAATGAAACTGCTTAATCTTTGGTCATCCCATGAACAAAGAATGCCACAAACTCCTATAATAAGGGAATGGAGATACTGGTGTTCTAAATGGTCTAGCATCAGTGGTCATCATATTCAGAAGTTTCAATTCTAACCATTCGAAAATAAGAAAAAAGCTTCCTGTACAACGCCTTTTTTCAGGATGCTGTATTTAGGTACAGGATATTATAGTTGTTGTGGATCAAGAAGAGAAGTAAAATACAAGACTGCCAGTTCTGAAGTCACTGGTTTGAATACCATTATTGTGAGAGTAAATATTTACATACCACACTTTCCCCACAAGTATTTGTCAGAAACACTCATCAAGGCTTAGTTTATTATAGCACAGATAGTGTAAAATTAATACTTCAAAATTTCTTTCAAACTAAATTTAAATGAACGTCCTGAGTTCAAGCCTAGACTGTCCAAAGCACACCCTTACACAGTGTCAATCTACAATGAAATACTGTATTGATGGGACAGGTGATGTTAGCAATATAGCAGATGAAGAATGTGCAATCATTTCACTTAATCAAGCATTACTAATACCAAAAATACTGAATAAAGAAACAGATGAAGTGATGCTGAAAATATATTCATTGTTAACAAATTTGCATGGATGTTACCTAGACTAATGATGGAGAGAAAATGTATAGAACTAAGAGCTGAAACATGATCAAATTCCATGGAACAAGTAGACCAGATAACAAAAATTGCCTTAACCCGTCAATAAGACTGCTGTGTTACAGAAGGTAGATGGAAGAAATCCTGACATTTTAGACATGATAACTAATAACTTACTATTTAAACTGCAGGAATCTCAGCTCATGAGATTACTTATAAATGGAAAATAATGCCGAAATTACTTCTGAGTTTGTAAGTAGACATTTTAAGTCAGATGATATCAACTTCAGGAAGCCAGGCCAAAACTGTTAACAATTATTGTACAACATATAACTGCTGTCAGGACAATTGAAGCTGTAAGCAGAATGTTTTGCATAAAAGTTTTATTCCTCAAAATTCCAAATATCGAAACATGTTTTTCAAGCTTAAAACTGCAGCGTTTAAAAATCTTCAGCTCTGTAAGTGTTCCAGTTAAATTCTAACACACCCTTGTGTATTATAGCCTCTTAACAAGACTTGTGTTGGTCTAACAGATAGCTTAATTATAACTATAATTTTATCTGATTATTAACATCAGACATTTACCTGTTGATGCCATTAACTGATATAAAATTAATAAGGCAGACAGACAGTCACCTAAAACAATACAATAACCCATGGTTAGAGGCAAAAAAGGTCAATGTTACCAGTAAAAGATCTGTCAATATGACCTCACTCCCAATAAAGACCAAAACAATTAACAAGTTTGATTGAAATCTGATCATGAGTATATTCTTTAATCTCCACGTTTATCATCATTTAAACCCAAGATAAATGAGTTTAAACTTACAATGTCAGCCAACTGTCAGTGTTTGGCTGAAAGGCAGTAAATGAAGAAAAAAAATGGAGTATTTGATACCCATCATAATGAATTAATATCACAACACTACAGAAGAAATACTGTCTGTTCATGTGCTCAAGACTAGCCATAAAGTCTGGTTAGCTTTATAAAACAAACCCCTCAAAGAAGTCAAAATTCTGGGATTAAACGTCCCAGTGAGTGAATATTTAAGACTTAAAAGAACAAATCAGGACAAAGTTAAACAAATGTTTTATTTAAGTCTGTCTTCGCAATACAAAAGTAGTTCCAAGAGTTGCAGGAAAGGGAAAAGGACAGCTGACCAGTCTAATTCATAAACTCTTAGTTATGTAATCGCAAAGATTGTTGTCATCAGTGCCAGGTTATCAACAGAGCAGACATTAATCAAAGCATTGATAGGTAGACAGGTTTAAATGCTGCTCTTTATTTTTTAATAAATTTTAAACTATTCTGGTTATAGATGGATGCAGAGCTCACAGTCATTACGATATAATACTAACACAGTAAGGCACTGCCTTTGGGACTGCCTTTGAACAGCAGTGAATACCCCAGTGCCTGCAGTGCTTTTATTCTGTTTTGGATTTTATGATAGAGAAACAAAACTGTTATAGTTTCAGTGAAACTAATCATTAACTTTCAGTATAATACTCAAAACGACTAAGTTATCTCGATCACTTTCTCATTTGCAAATCTAGCTGAAATTTCTCATAGCAAGGAGAATATGTTTCAACAGAAATCATTTTGGTACAATCAAAATACCCTGGCAACTGGACCATCAAAACTATGGGTATGTAAAAATCTAACCTGTTTCAATAGCCATCTTTTACAACCATACTTCTAGTTAAAAAGCTGTAAAATACTCCATTAAATGCTGATTATACATTGTATATTTCAGTGACTCAATTAAAAACTCATTTCAACTAAAAGTAAGAAATATGTACTTTACTTCAAACCCCAATTAAGAGCTGCTATTAATCACTACCTCCTACTGTCACAGGTTAAAAGTTAGTGGCGTGAAAGCTTTTAAAACTTTCGTTAAAAATACTTCAAGTTCATTGATAAAAGTTGTCCAAAAAAAAATCAAACACACTTAAGGATCTTTAAATCTTGACTAATATCAGGCAAAAAATAACTGACATACTAATACACAAAAATAACCATTAATATAAAAGGATGATAATGAAAACTGTTTTATTGAGTCACGGTAGATTAAAAATGTAATGTTTCATGCTCAGTCAGGCAAAAGTGTAGCTGTGTCGGTTAATGCTTAACGTTGTAAAATATAATACAAGTGAAATTACAATATCATAAGACATTTTTTACTCACAGCTTTCAAATATGACAGAAGTCTCTGGGCAAAGATATGGTGGTTTATAAGGATATTTCAGAAATGTTTCTTTTCTGATGAAAGGGTTGGTGTGCTTGAAAATTCAACTTTGGCCAAGGTTATTATCATTTTTTTTAATGTACAGTTCTGTGCACAAATTTCAAGCTTTCATAAACACTGGGATTTGTCGGAAACTATCTTTAGACAGCAGTCAATTTGAGCTTTTCTTTTCCTCACAGTTTGCAACAACTCCTTTCCATCATTTATCTTCCTGACATTTGGAATGAACAAAAATTTTCCAATGTCTGCATATGTAATTTGAATAGATATATATATGGTCAGATTTTCAAAGCTTGAGACTTCATCAGACCTCTCTGCTAACAGTTACTTCTTACTTTATTCATCCTATTTTGTCTGTTGAGCCAAATATTAGAAACCAGCTGGAATCTGTCATCTAAATTTCTGTGTTGGTCAGGCATAACGGTTCTTCATCAAGACTTTTTCCTGTCTCATTTCACATTTTTTTTTGTATTCAACCCCTTTAGGAACAACTCACAGAGAATGTCACAATACACTAGAGGTCCTTGTTCAAAAGATTTGTTCAGATGCAATTTGGGTTCATGTTATCATGAAATTGTTTTCTTTCAGCATCTGAAATGCAACATAATTTCCCATAATTCCCTAAAGGAATCAAACGTTCTTCCTGTTTTTAAAGAAGCAGTTTGAAATTGCAAACATCTATCAAAATTGCTTAAACAGAAATGTCTCACAGATATTGAAAATGTCAAAAACAATCATATAGTCTTGATGCTTCAAGTTCAAAAAGGCACCTGTTTTCCCTAACACTCAAGCTCACACAATATTAATGATCGAGACTTGGCTATTTTCATTACATCAAACGATTGTCATATGAAAACTAAACTGTTCTGAAGTGTCATTAAAAAGCTCTGTTTAAATGTTTTAAATATCCAAATGGGGAATATTTCAAATGAGATACTGATCTGAAAGAGTTCAACAGCTCTTCCATTTGAAGTTAAAGACTTAAGAACAAATCAATATATTATTTTTCTAAAACTTTTAGTCTTTTTTTCATTTTTACAGTTAATAATGTGTTACAATTGGTACTAAAATACTGATTAAAGGTCAAAGGTTAATCAATACAGCCTGGCTCTAGTTTCTATTTAATCTGACCAACTGGTTATCATAATTTCCCTGTTATTTGCAAGCTGTACATGTCTTATCCTGATTAATGTCCAATAACAGCTGCTGCTGAATATTTTCATGGATAAACTCCATGTGTCATATAAAACATGTTGATTTGAGTCAGAGCCAATATTCAAATTATTCAAAATGGAACTCACAATATGTAGAATATTTTTTGTATTTTTGCAATCAAAATACAGTTAACCATAAATTGTCCCTTAATTCTGTATGCGTAATTATAGATGTGAGCGGTACAGTTGCTACTTACATGAGGGATTCAATTTCACTAAATCAGAACCCCCTATTTTAATGAGCTCTGATTACTAACAGTCTTAGACTAATACAGACACTAAATGCTTTAATTGTATAGACCATAAACAATATCGCAGAAATATACCAATCTTAATGTCATACAAGTTATGTTCCTTCATTGAAAATGCTTTCTTTCTCATGAATGAATGTGATTTTATCTATCATCAGTACCACCTGCCCATATGACCAATGCCCCCTGCAGATATACCTTATTTTATGTTATGGGGGGATATAGTAATTTAGATACAGAAAGTCTCAATCCCATTCCAGAGAGACCCCTGGTTCTTTCCCATATTCAGTGTATATAGCAATTTGATCTCAGTTTAACGTCTCATCCAAAGACAATTAGTATTGTTTAAGTCGGGGAGTAGGTGATCAGATTTGTGACCCCTGGGTTACCAGTTACCACTGGACCACTGATGTGCTCCTTTCTCATGACTGACCTTAAAAATGGTTAAAATATATGAACACTAGAAGGCTAAGGACATCACATCATTCCCTTCACTTGCAGCTATCCAGTATGTATCTCCTAAATCAGTTACTAAATGTATTGACTTCTTTCAATAATTAGCCAAATACCAGATCAATACCTTCATCTAGAAATCTTGCCCTTATCTGTGATCTTATTTCAAAGCCTTACTGTAAATACATACTGACCAGCTGCTGTGAAACCCCCAAGGGTTTTCCTGCAATAGACAGGCCTAACTGGCCATTATGTGTATCAATTAACAAAACAATTATCCTTCTGGTGTGAAGTGATTAACTGCAATGATACTGGATTTGTAGTTTAGCAAAGGGATCAAGGTAGTCTACTGTTATATTAGGTTGATCTAACCTTATGAAATACATATAATCATGTAATCCTAAGGATTCACTTTGTCACTTTTTAAAAAAATAAATACACTGATCGTTTACAGCCCAATGATGCTTGCAAATACTTGTTTTGTTTACTCTTCTGATTTTCAATACAAAGAGAATCAAACAAGTATTGCTTAATTTTTCAAAGCAATAAACAATTTGTGTTTGTTGTAAATACTTGAAAGGTTTACTTTTTTTGCTTAAGAGAAGTGTCATTGACTTGAAACGTCTATATATCTCTTTCAAACATTCCCCAGTAGTCTCTGCCAAAGCCCTTAAATACCTGCTGACACATATTATATACCAGGCTTTATCTAGTGACCACAATGGGTTGTGAAATTCTTTGTAATAGATTTATCTTGTTATACTTGCCACCTGACCAGTGGACTAGATAATTGATTTACCTGCTGACTTGAGGTTCACCAATCTATCCAAGGTGTTGGGTTTCAGGACATACTGAAAGGTGATATTCATGGAGAATACAGACAGGCACCATTTGTAAACTCACCATGGTAACACTACCATAACCTGTCATTCACATGATCTTCTTTGCAGTGACGAAAAATAAACAGAAGAGAACTCATCAAAGGTTAACAATGACCACTATAATAATTAATAATCTCAGCCTCTGACTGTACAAAACAGAACACCAAGTACAATACTCTCAATATGGGGAAATCTACAGGACACAGTGCCTGACTTGAAGTTGAGCAGAAATGACTGATAAACTAGCAGATAGTCAGTGTGTCAGACCTTAGTTTTACTAAAGCCATCAAACTTATTTTTTCAGAACATAAATAAAGGAATATGCTAGTCATTACTTCAAGTGATTACCAGTTCAGTATGGCTGCTGCTTTTGTCAGACTGAATCTTTTACATTATATTCTTTCTTAATACATAATCATTTGCAGCATAAGCATTTTTTCATCTGTGTAAAATAAAGATTCATTCATTCAATTTGTAGTACTTATAATTTACAATTTAATTTCAACTGAAGTGTGATAGCAGTCTACAATAAATCTACTGTTATTTATTGTTCCATAACACACACCAATAATTCATCCTTACATTCGTAAGAACTTTGTAAGCATTTATACAAAATGCAATAAGCAGGTACTAAAGATGTATAAAAAGATGTCAACAATAAACTTACAGTGATTTGGAGTTCAATTGTAAATGAAATAAATCTTTATACAGTCTCTTAGCCTATCCAAATGCCATACTCAGGCAACATGTACTTTACAACTACATGTATCTCAACAACATACTTCTCAAGGTTTTGAGACTGAAAAACATGTAATTTGTAAAGATGGGTGGGGCAGTGGGGGAAGGGTAAAAACTGAAACTTAATAAACTGAACTTTATGATTAAACGTTTTTCATGCCCGAACTAAAAATTCCTTAACCGAAGTTGGTAAAAATCTCCTGGTTGTGTCAACTGTTCACCTGATGGGCAAAACATGGCTACAGGTGCGTCATTATGATACATAATCACTGTAGGATGGTGAATGTGAACTTTGAAATGCTCATTCAAAATTCAAAGAACCACTCCAATCCAAGGCAAATAAATGTCACAAATTCCATGTCCCCCCACCTCCCCCAACCTCCCCTCTTCAACAAAAGAACAAGAACTTTTAATTAATTCAAATGCTGCTCCCAAAACTGTTTCCGGAAATCCTTCCCTACATCAAGATAATGAGGGATTTGCTATTTGAACAAATCTCTGGCTTATGTAAAATAATGGTTGGTTCCTTTAGCTTAAAGATCTATACAAAATTCTGCTCATATTGATCTTGAAATTATTTTATCTCAGTTTCAGACCATTCATGACAGTGAGCGCTCTCTTGCAAGTGAATCTATGACTCTACCATATTGATTTCTCTGGTTTCACAAAACAATTTATGATCTTTTGCCAGTGAATAAATTCTGTTTGTCTACATGCTCTGATAATCAAAAGCTTTATTCCTTAAATTCTGGTATATTCAAATATATGTTGGTTTTTTTAAAATCAAATTCATTTTTGTGCATGGTAACATAAAAAACTAATATGTGGCCTTCAAGATTGTTGAATGCAACAATATATCAGAAACAAAGAAGAGGGAAAGAACTTGCAGATTCATATCCACTTCTATGGCTCCATTTAGTCAGACAATAATGGTTTTGACCAAGACAAGCACAATTATATAATGATAAAATCTGATTTTTGTAAGAGCATACTTAAATAAACATTCAGAAATGCATTTTTATTTTTGCATGTGTCTAACTCAGCTCTTAAATTTTACAGAATTGCTTGCTTAGATGTTTCTAAATGTTCTGCAAATGAGATGTTGAATTATAAGTAATATAACTGTTTAAAGAAAAGTGTGCATGTTTATAAAAAAAAAGTAATTAAAATCCGTAAGTCTAAATATTTATGGGTCCCACATTTTACCGAATTCCACCATTATTACTGGAACCGACTTTGCATTACAGGAATCGACCTATATTTCATACATTAGCCAATTTTTTGAAAGATATACATATTTATTTATAAATATCATTAGCGTATTAACGAAAGAAAATTGAAATATCTTCGAGTGGAAAGTTTTTATATGAGACTGCAAATCGGGGAATTGCGGAAAATTTAAGCATGCGGATATTACACCGGAATCAAGGCTTAGCTGTATTTCATAAATAACCAGATTTCAAGTAAAACAAATGATATAAATCATTACTATACATCAGAAATATTATATATGCCAAAGGAATTTGAGTACATGTACCCCTGAGTGGAAAGCTTTTGTATCAGACTGAAAATTGGCGAGTTGCGGAAATTCAGATCAATTCCGCTGTATATCGGCATATGAAAATTTTCTGCAACTCGTCGAATTTCAGTCTCGTATGAAAACTTTCCACTCGAAGATACTTCAAATTCCTTTAGTTTATACACTAATTATATTATATTATATATTAATGAATAAATATGTATATCTTAAAAAAAACTGGCTCATGTAATAATGTATGAAATATAGGTCGATTCCGGTAATGCAAAGTTGATTCTGGGCAATACCGTTTATTATGTTTGATTCCCGTAAAATGCAGGACTGAATATATTTATACTGTAAATCATGACAATATTATTTATGCACACTAAAGTGTATTTCAACAATAGATATTCGCATGACTATCTTACACCCTTCACCTGTCTACCGCTATACCATACTCAGTCGCCTGCTTTCTTTGTGTAATCCAGGGCCGCCAATTACTTTATGAATAAGAAGCAGCCTATGAACTAATTAGTATGTTAGTTCATTTTACAATCAAGAGTTAAATGCCGGTGTTCAGTACTTAGATCATTTCAAACTTTCCTTCACAGTTTCACATTAAAATCCCTGTTTGTAAAGTTTGTGTAGTAAATACTTAAAAAGATACTCAGAAAAGCATTTTCTCTCATTTTAAACAGCCTTTAATCACTACTGTCAGGTGTTAATCACCTGTGTGAACTTTGTATACCCATAAAATGTTGCAAAAGTATGACCTTTTTCATTGGAAAGTCATCATTGGACAATAGGTATAATATAAGACATAGATAACTTCAGTCTTGTTCAAGTGGTTAATGGCAAAAATTATCTTTTAGGCACTTACAACAACCATTAAACTGGAACACTTGAAAGTATAAGGCTAACAATATGGTGCTGCTGTAGTTAGATTTTAATAGTCTGACTGACCAACTTTTAATAAGTTAGCTTGACATATCTAAGTCTGGTGTGTACATGACAAATATAAACACTTTAATTTTAATCTGTGAATATCCTTTTAGCATTTCTTTTCTCCTCTTTTTTGCCATAAATTTTGTCTTTGGAAAATAGGATATGTTTTTCTTAAATTTAGAATTGCCTAAGGTTTCATGTGGTCATACCTAATTTTGATCTCTTCATGGGAATTTGCATTCAGTGGATGTAACATACAGTTAGTAAAATTGTGATGACTCTTCTAAAGATTTGATGATACAGGAATGTTTGAAGTTAGGTATAATATCCAAACCAAACCTATTTTTAACACATATTTAAGTTATTTTGATTTTTTAGTTTATATTATATCTTTAAGTAAAACGGGACATTTAAAGAATTTCCTGAATGTGTGCAGTGACAATGATATTGAAAGAACTTCACAAACACATTTTGTAAATTGAATCAGCAAACACTATTTCTTAGTCTAATTATAGTTACATGAGAGCATTACCTAATTTTCTTAAGCCGTAGCTTTGATCTATATTAAAATCTACCATATAACTAAAAAATCTAACAGTGGAAACTGTTGTAATTGTGCTGAACAGAACAAACATTATCAAATATTGGATATAATTTCTTTTGTGAAAAAAAAAGTTCAAGTCCTTGTCAACATCATTTGATTTTCAACTGACCCTTACATTTAAATTAGTTTGTTACATTTTGAAATTTCTGAAAACTGTGTCTTTTATATCAGTCTGTTTCATCCCTAGTGAGAAATTATTTATTTTTTCTACCAGAAGCATGAATGAATCTTATAAAACAAATGTTATCTTTGAATGGAAGCCAAATAGTACAACCTGATATAAATCTGAAATAACAAGATTAATGGGGAGATAAAAAAGCAACAAATTTTCATGGGTTTAAAGATCAAAGCCAGGCTTTTACCCAGCACTTAAGCCTTATGTTCAGTGGGGGGTCAGCACAAAGAATAGTACACAAATAATATGATTTTGTATGCAACAAACACTTTCTCAATTACTTTTTAAATTACTTGGTGTGCAAGGTCATATATTTAAATATTCATTATATCTTCATCAACTTAAGTGTAGACTAACAGACAATGCAAGTTCAGTTTGATCTCTTAATGGGAAGTGAGGTACATATATTTTAGTTGTATTTATTATTTTGGTTACAGGAATATTTCTGACCCATTCTTGTTTTTTTTTCAGTCTGATAGTCAACTCATCTTTAGTCCTGGGACAAACTAGGTCTGGACCACTATATGTAATCAAACAGAATTACGTAATGAAGATCAGTAATGGGGCTTTTACCCATCTTGGAGCAAGTGAATGAAGTGACTGAATAAGAATATTAGTAGTTACAATAGAAGTCAAACAAATTAAACCACTTAACCACACTTATCCCAAGACCTGTGGTTTAAAGAGACAACACCTGACAAAAATCCATTTTGGTAGCATTTTAACTCGTAGTAAAATTCAATCAACAGCAAATATTTACTATATTTCTGACTGAAGAAAAGCCTTAAGCTACCACAGTTTTATCAAGTACAAAAAACTGATTATCGTTTTGGTATATTACCACCCATGACTTTTCATTAATTACTTTTCTATTTATCTCTGATATAGTCCTAACTAGTTAAAGGTGATCTGATAAAAAGTGATCTTTTAACATAAATGTCTTTGAAAAACAAACATTTTTATCCACATAAAAATAGTTTGAACATATCTTTATCTGTACATGTACAATGAATCACATTGGTTATGACAGTTGAGGAATGAGCAGAAAGCTAACACTGGCCAAAAAATGGGGCAAAGCAACTGTAAAATATGTTACCATGAATACCGGCTGATTCGGACCTTGGCTGATTCGGACCCAGGCTGATTCGGACCCTCCTTGGCTGATTCGGACCACATCCTTGGCCGATTCGGACCACATCCTTGGCTGATTCGGACCACGTAATATTAAATATATTCATCATCTTTAACAGTTTTTTAAGTGAGTAACTTCCTATTTTTATGTTTATCTGGCTTAATTTGATTGTTTAAGGGCCGTGATGCGGGTGACGCTCAAAATATTTGGTCATATTTATTGAGTAAAATTCACAAGAATAATTGCTTTTTCCCAGGTTTCCCAGACAGATCGACACACAGATTTCTTTATTACACCCAATGCAATTTTTTACAACCTGGGGATAAGCAGTTATTCTTGTGAATTTTACTCAATAAATATGACCAAATATTTTGAGCGTCACCCGCATCACGGCCCTTAAACAATCAAATAAAGCCAGATAAATATAAAAATAGGAAGTTACTCACTTAAAAAAATGTTAAAGATGGTGAATACTTTTTAAGTTACGTGGTCCGAATCAGCCAAGAAAGTGGTCCGAATCGGCCAAGGATGTGGTCCGAATCAGCCAAAGAGGGTCCGAATAAGCCTGGGGCGAATCAGCCAAGGTCCGAATCAGCCAGGTTCCGTTACCATTTCATGATATTAGAGAAATGTATTCATAATAAACTTATAGACAAAAATGTAAATGCAATTTGGATGTAAGAATTTCAAACTTTATACGGAAAAATATTGGATAAGCTGTATTTTTAAGGGTGGAATTCTCTTCAATAATTTTTCTTACTTAGTTTTAAGAGAGGCAAACTCATGCAGCATGTGTGTATAATTTTAATGTGTGCATGCAGGTACTAACCTGAGCAGTGTAGGGTGGACTGGCCAAGTCAATTCTGTCATCCTGTATTTTATCTCTAATTAAAAAAGTGAGGTGTAACTTCGGATATGTGACGAAATCACCAATGTCTTCTTGGTGACCCACGGGATTACCATCCAAGCCACGCCCTGGGCTGGGTGAAGGGGGAGGTACGTCTGTCAGTAAGTTATCAAGTGTTGGTCTGACAGGGGTCTGCCTTGGGGAACTTTTCTCCTCATCTTCTAAAGTAAGATACACTGCAGTACCACCCTTCTCTTTCAAAGTTTTCACAGCATCCAGTAATTTGGCTCTATCTTCCGTCGATTCCACTCCAATGGCATCCAAATCTTGCTCACCCACTTGTTTACAAATTTCCAAATCATCGTAACCGTTGTCGAGAAAAGCCTGCGTATATTTGTCTAAATCCAAAGATTTTAGCCAGTTTTCCACAATATTGTCACCCATTATTATACAGCCACAGAGAGATTAATATATGAATTATATCCAATAACATTGTACAAAATCCATCAGGTTGTTTTCTAAACCACACGCTTACACTCCACTGATAGAAATGTGGGATTTTCTCATGTGCAGCCATGCGCACGCACTGTTTACATCGGTCGGTGACGTATTATCGGAAAACACCATTTATAAAAATAGAAACACTAGAGACAACTCAATGTATTTGAGTCCTTATTTATCTGCAGAGTTACTGTTATTGAAATACGGTTGTTGTCGGACGTGGCCGGTATGACGATGGTCCTTGGGTAAATGAGTTTATACTGCGGGATGGGGAATTTGTTTCTTGTGTGTGTAAGGTGATCATAATCGAAACTGACCAGTTTAATTTTTATTTGTATAACATGACATGGCTGGCTTGGTTTCGCCTTTGCTGGAGTGTTGACCTTTTTTTTAAATTCCTTCATCATGTTGGTACACTGCTTGTATAGTGATAATCATTATGAACATACCTTACGGCTGACCTCTGGGCCATTTCTGTTCTGTAAGTGAGGTATTTCTGCCATGGGTTCCATATGGTTGAGCAGTATTTGACTCGGGGTCGTACATGTTTTGTATGCTACTTCTTTGAAAATGTAATGTTATACAATTTCTTATTTAGTTATTAGCATACAACAAACAAAATTAAGAAATTCCTCTGAAGTTTCTAACATAAAAGATAATAATGGCCTTTTATATAAGTAGAGGTCAACGTCAAGTTCAAGGTCAAATGTCATTTGTAAAATAAAAAAATAACACAGAAGATGGTGTATCTCCACTGTAATTATTTTGCCAATTGTGTGAGAAAAAAGAAATGAACAGCAAAGTGTGTTAGATCTATTTATATAAAAGCACTATTGGATTATAATTGTTGCCATGGCGATAATACAATATAATGGTTTAAGTGGGTGTGAGATCAGTTCTGAGAAAGTAGAGAAAACATGCATAATTATTATGATTCAACATTAGAACAAAGGCGAGACCATGCCAGCCCGATCATGCTACACAAAATAAAAAACAAACAAACAAGTCAATGTCGATCACAGTCACCTTACAAACACAAGAAACGACAAATTCCTCGCCCCGCAATCAAAAACACAGCATCACATGAACTCATTCTTGCCAAGGACTATACGACTCTGGAACGAATTACCGACCGAGATTAGGGCTACCGCAACTGTACCAGCTTTTATCAGTGGACTGAACAAGTTTTATAGATTTTAAACATTCAAAATAAATGATTAAGTAAGATCTTTAGTAAAATCTTATTTTCTTTGTTATTGTCTTTTAAAATTTTAATGTTTCTGACAGGCGCCTGCCTAGTATAGTCAGTACTGACTTTAGGCAGTAAAGTTTAAGTTGAAGATGAAGGATATAATGCAAAAAAAATTAACAGATTGCTACATTGTATTTTGTATTCCATCAATACCCAGTGCAACAAATTTATATGCTTTTTTAGCATTCAGTTAGAAAGGTCATAGGCATGGTTCAGTTGAAATTAGAAGGAACATATTATTTAATCTCTATGGCAACTGCTACAACTAACATGGCTGCTGAATGCCGTCGGTCTTACTGTTAGTAGGGTGAGAATATTTGGTGTCTAAGGTGCGCCAAGATAAACAACGATTTGAAGGTAGGTGATGTTTTCTTTCATGATTGTTAGAAGTTAGCCTTGCGTTGCTAAGTTATAAAAACATAGTTTGACCTTAATTAGAATTAAATTGTGCAAAGTCCTATCCTCAAAATCGTTAGAACTGCCGAGATTCCGTCATACTCCCTTGAAGCTTATATGAGAAATGGCAAGTTTAAAAAAATGTTTTTCTTCCATTTTACTAAAATTTCTAGATCTTATGCGTCTTTTAAAAATGTAAATATAAAAGCACCAAATATAACATTGTTCCTGTATAAAATTAATGTTATAAAATAACATTCTGCTGAAATATGTTCGGGATTAGAGGTGCAGTATAGACTTAGTATGGACTTAGTTTAAGACACATAGTGATTGGATGTGGTTGAAGGGCATCTCGGCAATACCTCATCTAAGTACAAGTATTTTTTGCAATATTGACAAAGAGACTTTTGTTTCTTGTTTGTTTTTCAACTTGCCATTTCTCACGTTTAAGCTTCCAGGTAGACTGACGAAATCTCGGCCATCCCAGCTATTTTGTATTTTGAGGATAGGACTTTGCACAATTTAATTCTAATTGAAGTCAAACTATGTTTTTACTATTTTTGGAAACGCTAGACTAACTTCTTGAAAGAAAAAAAGAAAACATCGCCTACCTTCAAATCATTTTCTTTTTTTTTATTGGCGCACCTTAGCAACCGGTGCACGGCAGTTGGGGTTCGTGTTTAGAAGTCGTGTAAAAACAATGACAGCCATTGACAAATATCTTCATTATGAGCTAAATGTTATTGAAAGTGTGTGTGTGTGTGTGTGTGTGTGTGTTTCTTCAATAAACTAACCATTTTGCAATGGTTAACAATAATTATTACATTTTATCTTTTGAAATCTTAAGATTTTACAATACCTCTTAAACTATTACTAGTATTTTGTATTATCGCTACGGCAACAGTAATAACCCAATAGTATTTTTCATTTAAACAACATACTTGTTTATTTATTACCTCATATTTGGCCAAAATAATTAAAGTTGAGATAAAATGTAGAAAAAAGACATTCTGTGTTATTTTTTCCCATAAAACGACCTTTGACCCTGAATTTGACCTTGACCTGTATCTAAATGAAAGGTATTTAGAAACTTCAGAGGAATTAACTATATTACAAGTTAGTTTGTTGTATGCTAACAAATAAATGGGAAATTATAGAACATTGTATATTTGGTTGTTTTTTTCGAGTGTGGTGGCCATCTTGGATGCCATTTTAGATGCCATCTTGGATTTCTGTCGCCTCCAACCACTTAAGGAAAAATGAAACCCTATTTCATATTCTACAGACCCTGACGAACATTTTGGTGTATAAGACTCATTGCTGCAATTCCTAGACCGGTCCTAGGCTATTTGCTACACTATAAATAATGCTCTGCTGATCTGAACGTCACCAAAAGAAGGTCACCGTCTCGTGAACTTTCAATCAGCCAATCAGTGCCTAGCTTTCAAGTTTATGAAGGTAATTCAGTTTCTTTTTTTAACCATTTGAACGCATGTGAAAAATCTTTATTTGACTGGGATCCAAAATAACTCAGTCTTTTTCTGCCATAAACGTCACAGTTAATTGAGGAAATCTGGTAAAATATTGAGATAATTGTATGTCTGTACCAGTACCTTTTGACATTTGATAGATACTACATGTAGATCTATTCTAAAATAAACAGGGCCCGTTTACTTGAATATTTTCGTCAGCATGCTTATTCTCTAATTAATATTCATTTAGAAATACAAACCGAAACTTTAAAACACTTCATTTATCCTACGAAACACAAAATATTTTCAAAATATTCAAGATGATTAAACATTAACACGCCGTGTGTACAGGTCTACCATAAGGGCGCGTCATAAGATGTAGTCATGAAAATAAAAATACTGGAAATCCAGACTATCAAGATGATAGAATTGAATAGTTTACTTTCAGATCTAACCGTAGTTAGATCGTGTACTTCGGACAGATTTGAGATTGGTAGTAACCAAACTTTAAACGTGCGCGTAACAAGCAATATCCCCGCCGTAAAATGCTCATTACTGGAACGTGGGTTTGAAAGTTTCTTAATACAAATGCTTGGTTTTGAAAAAAAGCTCCAGTCTATGTAGATTGTATATCAGAAAGGAAAATGGGTCATTAAATATATAACGCAAAGACCGAAGATATTAGTATTTTAGGTCATTGATATTGACGTTTAGATACCTTTCGACTTCGGCTCAGCAGTTGTCAAATGTGACAATAAGATTAATTAAATAGACGTCTTTTCAAATACGCAAAATGCACGCATATAGTTTCTCTTTGCAATGCCTTGGTTATGACATTTTATATTTGTTCCTAAGCGTCAGACTGTTTTCATAAAACATATAACAGCAAAGAAGTAGTAAATGAACTTGCAATTCTTTGATGTTTTATAAACTCATTAGTAATAAAAGTTCTGAAGTAAACTGAGAAAGGTGTTGACTCATTTAGAAACTTTGTCAGAAGTATTTTATATACAGAGACTTTGAAAAGAAGATTTGTATATTTTTAGGTGATGAATGTTATCTTTTCATGTAATTTCTGAATTGAGAGGCAAAGGCGATTTTTACCACGACGTCCAAAACGACGATAATTTTTAAGTGTAAACAACAACATAGGTAAGGTTGTTCTGTCACATGACGATGAAATCTAACATAAGGAGGAAGAGGAAGTCCCAAGTGAGCAGGTTCTAGACTTGACTTGAATGAAAGAAGGCACGCAGGAATGTAAAACTGTTAATTATGCAGCCCTCCAACCGCGAAAATGTTAAAAAATATGAAGTTTTTATGATTCTTGGAATTTTTTTATTTATATGTTATTCTAACAAGTTTCATTTATAAAGAACACATATAAGTTAATATATAGGTATATCATATATATTATCTTATCAATGTTTATTTTCAGATAATGGGCCTCGTAGTGGAAATGCCTGTGACAAGGAAGGCACTATTAATTGTTACTGCTATAGTTCAGACGGTCAGAACACAGCATGTAAGTGCCGCCCCAACACACACACACACTGTTCTTGCTATGTTTCCAAGCTTACAGATGCAGATCAACAAGAATATTTAATCAATACATTTGAAATAGCTCTTGCTGTGTTTTACAGCCCTGTGTACGAAATGAATTTTATATAAAATAAAGGATTATTTTGGTGGTTTCGCACCTACATGCTTTATGCTAAAAAAATATACTCTTAAAAATAATAAATACCAATTACAATTGTGTCCACAGGCTCCTAAACTCAAAATGCATGTGTAAGAGCAAAAGGTTTAGATGTTACCTGTATCTATAGTTTAATTATTTCATGTGAGTTAATAAAATCACTTGTGTAAAACACTGTGTCTCAGCTCATAAATCCGTAAGATAATTTTGTGCTGCTGAACAAAAGAAAATGAAAATATGTTTCATATTTCAGTAAGCTTGGTTGGTATTTCTCGCTGTTAGTTTTTAAGATCACTCGATTCTACAAATTCTGGTCCGAATGGGAAACGTTTCATCAGAAACCCTACACATCTTATATACAAACACATCCTTTTCGTAACAAAGCCCACAACACTTTAATATAAACTTTATATTCCCTTGTAATAGGAAAGGGGCGTGGCTTTACTCTATACTCTGCTGTTTCTCATAACACTTTGTAAATTTTGTAAAATGTCAGAACTAACTCTCATATATTAATGTTCTGCGCCTTATTTAAAAATGTGAGCCAGAATTCAACATATATAATTATTAAAGTGTTGACCTGCAATACCATTGGGATTATAAAACTTCCACTACCTGGAGTATGCATCACCTGAGAAGTATATCGCTGAGCGCTCCATAAATTCCAATTATAATCTAGTTTTCTTTTCACCTACTATTTAAAGGAACAAAAAACCGCCATATCACTTGACGTAATTAAAAACTTCCATCAACGGCAATATTACTAAACCTTACTCTATACGGATTTTGATTAAGGCTCAATCAAGGCTCATGAAAGTAAATTGATCTAGATTGCCCCTGTGCGAGTGACAATATATATAAATGGTACATGTCTATAACTGAAAACAAGTTTATTGTTTTGCTATAAATCTCTTTATTTATTTAACGTCACTAAATTTTAGAAATACAATGATAAATTCAAGTGTTCCTCTCATACATTCATGTGCTCGTAGTAGAAACACATGAGCACAAAATTGTACCAAGTACCAAAGATTTGCTTTTGCAAAGACTTCACATTTACTTCCAATACAAAGATTTTGAGGCTGGTCCAGCGTCTTTTTTTCCTTGCATAAGTTTAAGGTACTGTATTTTGATATAGTGGCAAAACATTGGATATTGATTCCCAGCACAGGCATGTGCTTATAGAAGAAAATCAAGAGCACATAACTGAATCAGGTACCAAAAGTCTGCAGTCATGAATACTTCATATTTACTCTGTGAGAATGTTTTTGAACCTATTCACTACCTGTTGTCCTTGCTTTGATGTGAAATGAAATATTTACATAGAGTGAAAAAAACATTGAACCTTGATTCCTGTCACAGGCATGTGTTTATTGAAAGAACATATATGCGCAGAACTGTACTAGGTACCAAAAGAACTATTATCCTTATGATTCCTGTCACAGGCATGTGCTTATTGAAAGAACATATATGTGCAGAACTGTACTAGGTACCAAAAGAACTATTACTTTTAAGTATACGTGAGGAGACGTCTCCGAAACTGAGTTTCTATTTTTTCAATGTAGCATGTCTCGGTCAGAAGCCTAAAACAATGCAAAGAATCACACTTGTACAAAAGGAACTTGATTCCCAGCACAGGCATGTGCTTATAGTATTAACACATAAGCAAAAACCTATAGCAGGTGCCAAAGTGTTTTGCTTAAAAAAATGCATTTACTCATGTCTGAATTTTATCCTTAAGATTCACTATTTTCTTTGTCTTTATGTACAGAAACTTAAATTTGGTTGACTGCCACAATATTGAACCCTGCTTCCCAGCAAAGACATGTGCTTATAGTAAAAACACATAAGCGCAGAACTGTACCAGGTACCAAAGATCTGCCTTTCCAAAGACTTCACATTTACCTCCAATATAACGATTTTTAGGCTGACCGCCTGCCTGTCTTTTTTCCGTGCTTGAGATTAAGATACTGTATTTTGATATAGTGGCAAAAGATTGAATCTTGATTCCCAGCACAGGCATGTGCTTATAGAAGAAAATCAAGAGTACAGAACTGAACCAGGCACCAAAAGGCTGCATTCACGAACCTTTCATATTTACTCTATGAGAATGTTTTTGAAACTATTCACTACCTGTTGTCCTTGCTTTGATATGAAATGAAAAAAATATAGAATGAAAGAATATTGAACCATGATTCCTAGGACAGCCATGGACCTTTTAAAGAAAATATGTGTGCAGACCTGTACTAGGTACCAAAAGAACTATAACTTTTAAGTGTACGTCAGGAGACGTCTTCAAACTGAGTTTTCAATTTGTTCAATGTAAGATGTTTCAGTTAGAAGCTGTAAAACAATGCAAAGAATCACACTTGTACAAAAGGATCTTGATTCCCAACACAGACATGTGCTTATAGAATTAACACATAAGCAAAAACCTGTACAAGGTGCCAAAGTGGTCTGCTTAAAAAAATAGCATTTACTTCCTGCTTGAATTTTATCCTGATGATTCACTATTTTCTTTGCCTTTATGTAAAAATTTTAATTTTGATTGGCTGCCACAATGTTGAACCTTGATTCCCAGCACAGGCATGTGCTTATAGTAAAAACACATAAGCACAAAACTGTATCAGGTACCAAAGATCTGCTAGTCTAAAGACTTCACATTTTACTTCTAATACAAAGATTTTCAAGCTGATCGCCTCTCCTGTCTTCTTTTTTAGTGCTTGAGATTGAGACACTGTATATTGATATAGTGGAAAAACATTGAATCTTGATTCCCAGCACCGGCATGTGCTTACAGTATTAACACATAAGCAAAAACCTGTACAAGGTGCCAAAGTGTTCAAGCTGATCGCCTCTCCTGTCTTCTTTTTCAGTGTTTGAGATTGAGATACTGTATTTTGATATGGTAGCAAAACATTGAAACTTGATTCCAAGCAAAGGCATGTGCTTATAGAAGAAAATCATAAGCACAGAACTTAACCAGGTACCAAAAGTCTGCATTCATGAACCCTTCATATTTACTCTGTGATAATGTTTTTGAACTTATTCACTACCTGTTGTCCTTGTTTTGATGTGAAGAGAAAAAATACATAGTGGGAAAAAACAACGAACCTTGAATTCTGGCACAGACATGTGCTTATTGAAAGAAAATATAGGTGCAGAACTGTACCAGGTACCAAAAGAGCTATTACTTTTACTTGTACTTGAGGAGAAGTCTACAAACCTAGTAGTACGTCAGGAGACGGTTTCAAACTGAGTTTTCAATTTATTCAATGTTAAATGTTTTTAGTCAGAAGCTGTAAAACAATGCAAAGAATCACACTTATACAACGGGAACTTGATTTCCAACATAGACATGTCACCCCTACTAAACGGTGGCTCTTTCACATTTTGGTGATCTGTTTAAATAAGAGCCCTCGACACTTCCGTTGTAGAGCCCTCGACCAAAACAAGGCTGAAAAAGGTAAGCACATTTTATAAAAATATACGTTATTAAAGAGCATGCTTGTTGTTCAAAAATCGAAGAATGTCATGCTACGTAGAACATTTTTCTCATCATTTTAGATGCAGTTTTGATAAGAAATACCCCATAATGACGTTGCTAGAACTTGTACCAAATATCAACTCGTGTGTTTTCTTTTACGAGGAGACACATCTTGAGTGATTTCTTTACCGTGAAGTAGGTGTTGGCCCACATAATCGTCATGTAACATTGTTCCAACCTCCTCTTTGGCTCAACACTAATAATATTTCACAGAGTTCGGTTAAAAACAAAATACTTACATTTTTTCAAATGTGATCGAGCCATCGACAATGTGATGGCGCCATTGGCAATGTGAAAGAGCTCTCGAAAATGTGATGGAGCCAACATCATCATTCATTAAGTGTTAATATTGTGGAATTATACCAATTAAATTCATGTATAGATTAAATTGCATGAGTTGATACTTACTTTCTTGAAATGTTTCGAAAAATTGTTCAATCAGATTCGTTCATATGAACTAGTTTTTCATTACTCTATAATTGTATATGCATAGTTTAATTACAGATAATGATCTTTAGAGGTAAACTAAGAACAGAGTAGCGATTAGCACAAAAAAGAAAATTTCGTCAAATCAATGCAACACGACTCAGAAGTTATTATCAAAGCAATGAACATAAATAAAAGAAACATGGGGGAAATTTTTTTCGAGGCACCACATCGGCGAACACGAATAAAAGAAAACGCATCCAAGGTTCAAGTTCTACAAAGCAAATCAAATACTCTATGTTAAGAACAATATTTTCGGCAACTAAACATTTTACACCTAGAAAAACATAAAAAAGAACATTGAATTGTTCACTTGAAAGCCATTCAATCAGTGATGAAGAAGTTATTTGTACCCATTAGACGAGATTTTTTACAGATAGCGATGTTGCAGATATTGAAGAACCTATCTCAATTAGTTCGGAATATGGAGTAGAAGACATTAAAAACAATATACCCAATGATGCTGGAATTGAAGACAAAACAATATCCGGTGTTTTCAATAAAGTTTTACCAATTTTGAAAAAAAAAAGAAGAAATCAGATCGTCGCTTTTTTTCGTGTTTTTTTAACATACAATATTAACACTTATTGAATGATGGTGTTGGCTCCATCACATTGTCGATGGCTCGATCACATTTTAAAAAATGTGAGTATTTTGGTTTTAACCGAACTCTGTGAAATATTTTTAGTGCTGAGCCAAAGAGGAGGTTGGAACAATGTTACATGACGATTATGTGGGCCAGCATCTATTTCACGGTAAAGAAATCACTCAAGATGTGTCTCCTCGTAAAAGAAAACACACGAGTTGATATTTGGTACAAGTTCTAGCAACGTCATAATGGGGTATTTCTTATCGAAACTGCATCTAAAATGATGAGAAAAATGTTCTACGTGGCATGACATTCTTCGATTTTTGAAAAACAAGCATGCTCTTTAAAAACGTATATTTTTATAAAACGGGCTAACCTTTTTCAGCCTTGTTTTGGTCGAGGGCTCTACAACGGAAGTGTCGAGGGCTCTCATTCAAACAGATCACCAAAATGTGAAAGAGCCACCGTTTAGTAGGGGTGCATGTGCTTAAAGTATTAACACATTAGCAAAAACCTGTAGCTGGTGCCAAAGTGTTTTGCTTAAAAAATGCATTTACTCATGTCCGAATTTTATCTTTAAATTATGATTCACTAATTTTTGCCATTATGTAAAAAACTTAATTTTGTTTTACTGTCACAATATTGAACCTTGATTCCCAGCACAGACATGTGCTTATAGAAAAAACACATAAGCACAAAATTGTACCAGGTACCGAAGATTGGGGAGGCACGGTGGTCCAGGGGTAGAGCGCAGGGCTCCGGATCCGACCGTCGCGGGTTCGAATCCCGATTCTCTCACGCTCTTCACATTCCTCCACGCTGCGCGAATACTGGCATGGAACCCAGGAAGCAGTCATCGAGCGTGATAAATCTACGTTGTAAGAATTTGTATCGCAATCGATGAAAAATTAATGAATCTAAACTAAACTAAAGATCTGCTTTTCCAAAGACTTCACATTTACTTCTAATACAAAGATTTCCAAGCTGATCGCCTCTCCTGTCTTCTTTTCAGTGCTTGAAATTGAGATACTGTATTTTGATATAGTGGCAAAACACTGAATCTTGATTCCCAGCACAGGCATGTGCTTATAGAAGAAAATCATAAGCAGAAAACTGAACCAGGTACCAAAATTCTGCATTCATGAACACCTCTTATTTACTCTATGAGAATGTTTTTGAACTTATTTTCTTCATGTTGTCCTTGCTTTGACGTGAAATGAAAAATTTACATAGAGTGAAAGAATATTGAACCATGATTCCTAGCATAGGGACGTGCTTATTGAAGAAAATATATGTGCAGAACTGTGCTAGGTACCAAAAGAACTATAACTTTTAAGTGTACTTGAGGAAACGTCTCCAAACTGAGTTTTCATTTTTTTCAATGTAAGATGTTTCAGTTAGAAGCTGTAAAACAATGCAAAAAATCACACTTTTTAAAAGGAATTTGATTCCAAGCATATGCATGTACTTATAGTATTAACCCATAACCAAAACCTGTACCAGGTGCTTAAGTGTGCTGCTTTAAAAGATGCCTTAACTTCCTGCATGAAATGTATCCTCATGATTGACTATTTTCTTGCCCTTTATGTAAAGAAACTTAATTTTGATTGACTGCCAGAATATTGAACCTTGATTCCCAGCACAGGCATGTGCTTATAGTAAAAACACATCAGCACAAAACTGTACCAGGTTACAAAGCTTTGCTTTTTCAAAAACTTCACATTTACCTCCAATATAAAGATTTTCAAGCTGATCGCCTCTCCTGTCTTTTTTTTCAGTGCTTGAGATTGAGATACTGTATTTTGATCTAGCAGCAAAACAGTGAATCTTGATTCCCAGCACAGGCATGTGCTTATAGAAGAAAATCATAAGCACAGAACCGAACCAGGTACCAAAAGTCTGCATTCATGAAACCTTCATATTTACTCTGTGAGAATGTTTTTGAACTTATTTTCTTCACTACCTGTTGTCCTTGTTTTGATGTGAAGTGAAAAATTTACATAGAGTGAAAAAAACATTGAACCTTGATTCCTGGCACAGACATGTGCTTATTGAAACAAAATATATGTGCAGAACTGTACCAGGTACTAAAAGAACTATTCCTTTTAAGTGTACCTGAGGAGAAGTCTACAAACCGAGTTTTCAATTTATTCAATGTAAGATGTTTCAGTTAGAAGCTGTAAAACAATGCAAAGAATCACACTTATACAACAGGAACTTGATTCCCAACACAGACATGTGCTTATAGTATTAACACATAAGCAAAAACCTATACCAGGTGCCAAAGTGTTTTGCCTAAAAAATGCATTTACTCATGTCCGAATTTTATCCTTAAATTATGAGTCACTATTTTTTGCCATTATGTAAAAAACTTAATTTTATTTTCCTGTCACAATATTGACCTTGATTCCCTGCACATACAAGTGCTTATAGTAAAACACATAAGCACAAAACTGTACCAGGTACCAAAGATCTGCTTTTCCAAAGACTTCACATTTACTTCTAATACAAAGATTTCCAAGCTGATCGCCTGCCCTGTCTTCTTTTTCTGTGCTTGAGATTGAGATACTGTATTTTGATCTAGTAGCAAAACATTGAATCTTGATTCCTAGCACAGGCATGTGCTTATAGAAGAAAATCATAAGCACAGAACTGAACCAGGTACCAAAAGTCTGCATTCATGAAACCTTCATATTTACTCTGTGAGAATGTTTTTGAACTTATTCACTACCTGTTGTCGTCGTTTTGATGTGAAGTGAAAAATTTACATAGAGTGAAAAAACATTGAACCTTGATTCCTGGCACAGACATGTGCTTATTGAAACAAAATATATGTGCAGAACTGTACCAGGTACCAAAAGAACTATTACTTTTAAGTGTACTTGAGGAGAAGTCTACAAACCGAGTTTTCAATTTATTTAATGTAAGATGTTTCAGTTAGAAGCTGCAAAACTATGCAAAGAATCACACTTATACAACAGGAACTTGATTCCCAACACAGACATGTGCTTATAGTATTAACACGTAAGCAAAAACCTATACCATGTGCCAAAGTGTTTTGCTTAAAAATGCATTTACTCATGTCCGAAATTTATCCTTAAATTATGATTCACTATTTTTTGCAATTATGTAAAAAACTTAGTTTTGTTTAACTGTCACAATATTGAACCTTGATTCCCAGCACAGACATGTGCTTATAATAATAACACATAAGCATAAAACTGTACCAGGTACCAAAGATCTGCTTTTCCAAAGACTTCACATTTACTTCTTATACAAAGATTTCCAAGCTGATCGCCTCTCCTGTCTTCTTTTTCAGAGCTTGAGATTGAGATACTGTATTTTGATATAGTGGCAAAACATTGAATCTTGATTCCCAGCACAGGCATGTGCTTATAGAAGAAAATCATAAGCACAAAACTGAACCAGGTACCAAAATTCTGCATTCATGAACACCTTATATTTACTCTATGAGAATGTTTCTGAACCTAATCACTACCTGTTGTCCTTGCTTTGATGTGAAATGAAAAATTTACATAGAGTGAAAGAATATTGAACCATGATTCCTAGCACAGGGACGTGCTTATTGAAGAAAATATATGTGCAGAACTGTACTAGGTACCAAAAGAACTATAATTTTTTAGTGTACTTGAGGAAACGTCTTCAGACCGAGTTTTTAATTTTTTTAAATGTAAGATGTTTCAGTTAGAAGCTGTAAAACAATGCAAAAAAATCACACTTTTTCAAAAGGAACTTGATTCCCAGCACATGAATGTACTTATAGTATCAACCCATAAGCAAAACCTGTACGAGGTGCTTAAGTGTGCTGCTTTAAAAAAATGCCTTAACTTCCTGCATGAAATTTATCCTCATTATTGACTTTTTTCTTGCCCTTTATGTTAAGAAACTAAATTTTGATTGACTGCCAGAATATTGAACCTTAAATTCCCAGCACAGGCATGTGTTTATAGAAGAAAATCATAAGCACAGAACTGAACCAGGTACCAAAAGGCTGCATTCATGAACACTTCGTTTTTATTCTACGAAAATGTTTTTCTAGGAGAATGTTTTTAACCTATTCACTACCAGTTGTCCTTGCTTTGATGTGAAATGAATAATTTGTATAGAGTGGAAGAACATTCAACCTTGATTCCTAGCACAGGCATGTACTTATTGAAGACAATATATGTGCAGAACTGTACTAGGTACCAAAAGAACTATAACTTTTTAGTGTACTTGAGGGGACGTCTTCAAAACTGAGTTTTCAATTTTTTCAATTTAAGATGTTTCAGTCAGAAGCTGTAAAACAATGCAAAGAATCAGACTTCTACAAAAGGAACTTGATTCCCAGTACAGACATGTGCTTATACTATTAACACGTAAGCAAAAACCTGTACTAGGTGCCAACATGTCCTGCTTTAAAACATCCATTAACTTCCTCCATGAATTTTATCCTTATGATTCACAATTTTCTTTGCCTTTATGTAAACAATTCAACTTTAAATGACTGCCACAATGTTAAACCTTGATTCCTAGCACAGACATGTGCTTATAGTAAAAACACGTAAGCACAAAGCTTTTCCAGGTAACAAAGCTCTGCTTTTCCAAAGACTTCACATTTACCTTCAATATAAAGATTTTCAAGCTGATCGCCTGTCCTGTCTTTTTTCCGTGCTCGAGTTTGAGGTACTGTATTTTTATATAGTGGCAAAACAGTGAATTTTGATTCCCAGCACAGGCATGTGCTTATAGAAGAAAATCATAAGCACAGAACTGAACCAAGTACCAAAGGCTGCATTCATGAACACTTCGTATTTATTCTACGGGAATATTTTTAACCTATTCACTACCAGTTGTCCTTGCTTTGATGTGAAATGAATAATTTGTATAGAGTGGAAGAAAATTCAACCTTGATCCTAGCACAGGCATGTGCTTATTGAAGAAAATATATGTGCAGAACTGTACTAGGTACCAAAAAGGACTAAGTACTTTTAAGTGTACTTGAGGGGACGTCTTCAAAACTGAGTTTTCATTTTTTTCAATTTAAGATGTTTCAGTCAGAAGCTGTGAAACAATGCAAAGAATCAGACTTGTACAAAAGGAACTTGATTCCCAGTACAGACATGTGCTTATACTATTAACACGTAAGCAAAAACCTGTACTAGGTGCCAACATGTCCTGCTTTAAAACATCCATTAACTTCCTGCATGAATTTTATCCTTATGATTCACAATTTTCTTTGCCTTTATGTAAACAATTCAACTTTAAATGACTGCCACAATGTTGAACCTTGATTCCTAGCACAGACATGTGCTTATAGTAAAAACACATAAGCACAAAGCTTTACCAGGTAACAAAGCTCTGCTTTTCCAAAGACTTCACATTTACCTTCAATATAAAGATTTTCAAGCTGATCGCCTGTCCTGTCTTTTTTCCGTGCTCGAGTTTGAGGTACTGTATTTTTATATAGTGGCAAAACAGTGAATTTTGATTCCCAGCACAGGCATGTGCTTATAGAAGAAAATCATAAGCACAGAACTGAACCAAGTACCAAAGGCTGCATTCATGAACACTTCGTATTTATTCTACGAGAATATTTTTAACCTATTCACTACCAGTTGTCCTTGCTTTGATGTGAAATGAAAAAATTACATAGTGTGGAAGAGCATTCAACCTTGATTCCTAGCACAGGCATGTGCTTATTGAAGAAAATATATGTGCAGAACTGTACCAGATACCAAAAGAACTATTACTTTTTAGTGTACTTGAGGGGACGTCTTCAAAACTGAGTTTTCAATTTTTTCAATGTAAGATGTTTTAGTCTGAAGCTGTGAAACAACGCAAAGAATCACACTTTTACAAAAGGCACTTGATTCCCAGTACAGACATGTGCTTATACTATTAACACATAAGCAAAAACCTGTACCAGGTGCCAAATGTTCTGCCTTAAATAAAATTGCATTAACTTCCTGCATGAATTTTATCCTGATGTTTCACTATTTTCTTTGCCTTTATGTAAAAAAACAACTTAATTTTGATTGACTGCCACAATGTTGAACCATAATTCCCAGCACAGACATGTGCTTATAGTGAAAACAAATAAGCATAAAGCTGTACCAGGTAACAAAGTTCTGCTTTTCAACAAGATTTCACATTTAGCTCCAATACAAAGATATTCAAGCTGATCGCCTGCCCTGTCCTTTTTCCGTGCTCGAGTTTGAGGTACTGTATTTTTATATAGTGGCAAAACAGTGAATCTTGATTCCCAGCACAGGCATGTGCTTATAGAAAAAAATCATAAGCACAGAACTGAACCAGGAACCAAAAGGCTGCATTCATGAACACTTCGTAGTTATTCTACGAGAATTTTTTAACCTATTCACTACCTGTTGTCCTTGCTTTGATGTGAAATGAATAATTTGCATAGAGTGGAAGAAAATTCAACCTTGATCCTAGCACAGGCATGTGCTTATTAAAGAAAATATATGTGTAGAACTGTACTAGGTACCAAAAAGGACTAAGTACTTTTAAGTGTACTTGAGGGGACGTCTTCAAAACTGAGTTTTCATTTTTTTCAATTTAAGATGTTTCAGTCGGAAGCTGTAAAACAATGCAAAGAATCAGACTTGTACAAAAGGAACTTGATTCCCAGTACAGATATGTGCTTATACTATTAACACATAAGCAAAAACCTGTACCAGGTGCCAGCATGTTCTGCTTTAAAACATCCATTAACTTCCTCCATGAATTTTATCCTTATGATTCACAATTTTCTTTGCCTTTATGTAAACAATTCAACTTTAAATGACTGCCACAATGTTGAACCTTGATTCCTAGCACAGACATGTGCTTATAGTAAATCACATAAGCACAAAGCTTTACCAGGTAACAAAGCTCTGCTTTTCCAAAGACTTCACATTTACTTCCAATATAAAGATTTTCAAGCTGATCGCATGTCCTGTCTTTTTTCCGTGCTCAAGTTTGAGGTACTGTATTTTGATATAGTGGCAAAATATTGAATCTTGATTCCCAGCACAGGCATGTGCTAATATAAAAAAAATCATTAGCACAGAAATGAACCAGGTACCAAAAAGCTGCATTCATGAACACTTCATATTTATCCTACAAGAATGTTTTTAACCTATTCACTACCTGTTGTCCTTGCTTTGATGTGAAATAAAAAATAAACAGAGTGTGGAAGAAAATTCAACCTTGATTCCTAACATAGGCATGTGCTTATTGAAGAAAATATATGTGCAGAACTGTACTAGGTACTAAAATGTACTAATTTTTAAGTACTTTTAAGTGTACTTGAGAAGACGTCTTCAAAACTGAGTTTTCAATGTTTTTCAATGTAAGATGTTTTAGTCAGAAGCTGTAAAACAATGCAAATAATCACACTTGTACAAAAGGAACTTGATTCCCAGTACAGACATGTGCTTATACTATTAACACATAAGCAAAAACCTGTACTAGGTGCCAACGTGTTCTGCTTAAAAACATGCATTAATTTCCTGCATGAATTTTAATCTTATGATTCACTATTTTCTTTGCTTTTATGTAAAAAAATCAACTTTGATTGACTGCCACAATATTGAACCTTGATTCCTAGCACAGACATGTGCTTATAGTAAAAACACATAAGCACAAAGCTTTACCAGGTAACAAAGCTCTGCTTTTCCAAAGACTTCACGTTTACCTTCAATATAAAGATTTTCAAGCTAATCGCCTGTCCTGTCTTTTTTCCGTGCTCGAGTTTGAGGTACTGTATTTTGATATAGTGGCAAATCAGTGAATTTTGATTCCCAGCACAGGCATGTGCTTATAGAAGAAAATATATGTGCAGAACTGTACTAGGTACCAAAAGAACTATTACTTTTTAGTGTACTTGAGGGGACGTCTTCAAAACTGAGTTATCAATTTTTTCAATGTAAGATGTTTAGTCTGAAGCTGTGAAACAATGCAAAGAATCACACTTTTACAAAAGGCACTTGATTCCCGGCACAGGTATGTGCTTATACTATTAACACATAAGCAAAAACCTGTACCAGGTGCCAAATGTTCTGCCTAAAGTAAAATTGCATTAACTTCCTGCATGAATTTTATCCTGATGTTTCACTATTTTCTTTGCCTTTATGTAAAAAACAACTTAATTTTGATTGACTGCCACAATGTTGAACCTTAATTCCCAGCACAGACATGTGCTTATAGTGAAAACAAATAAGCATAAAGCTGTACCAGGAAACAAAGCTCTGCTTTTCCAACAAGACTTCACATTTAGCTTCAATACAAAGATATTCAAGCTGATCGCCTGCCCTGTCTTTTTTCCGTGCTCGAGTTTGAGGTACTGTATTTTGATATAGTGGCAAAACATTGAATCTTAATTCCCAGCACAGGCATGTGCTTATAGAAAAAAATCATAAGCACAGAACTGAACCAGGAACCAAAAGGCTGCATTCATGAACACTTCGTAGTTATTCTACGAGAATATTTTAACCTATTCACTACCTGTTGTCCTTGCTTTGATGTGAAATGAATAATTTGCATAGAGTGGAAGAAAATTCAACCTTGATCCTAGCACAGGCATGTGTTTATTGAAGAAAATATATGTGCAGAACTGTACTAGGTACCAAAAAGGACTAAGTACTTTTAAGTGTACTTGAGGGGACGTCTTCAAAACTGAGTTTTCATTTTTTTCAATTTAAGATGTTTCAGTCAGAAGCTGTAAAACAATGCAAAAAATCAGACTTGTACAAAAGGAACTTGATTCCCAGTACAGACATGTGCTTATACTATTAACACATAAGCAAACACCTGTACTAGGCGCCAACATGCCCTGCTTTAAAACATCCATTTACTTTCTGCATGAATTTTATCCTTATGATTCACAATTTTCTTTGCCTTTATGTAAACAATTCAACTTTAAATGACTGCCACAATGTTGAACCTTGATTCCTAGCACAGACATGTGCTTATAGTAAAAACACATAAGCACAAAGCTTTACCAGGTAACAAAGCTCTGCTTTTCCAAAGACTTCACATTTACCTCCAATATAAAGATTTTCAAGCTGATCGCATGTCCTGTCTTTTTTCCATGCTCGAGTTTGAGGTACTGTATTTTGATATAGTGGCAAAATATTGAATCTTGATTCCCAGCACAGGCATGTGCTATTAGAAAAAAATCATAAGCACAGAAATGAACCAGGTACCAAAAAGCTGCATTCATGAACACTTCATATTTATCCTACAAGAATGTTTTTAACCTATTCACTACCTGTTGTCCTTGCTTTGATGTGAAATAAAAAATAAACAGAGTGTGGAAGAAAATTCAACCTTGATTCCTCACATAGGCATGTGGTTATTGAAGAAAATATATGTGCAGAACTGCACTAGGTACTAAAATGTACTAATTTTTAAGTACTTTTAAGTGTACTTGAGAAGACGTCTTCAAAACTGAGTTTTCAATGTTTTTCAATGTAAGATGTTTTAGTCAGAAGCTGTAAAACAATGCAAATAATCACACTTGTACAAAAGGAACTTGATTCCCAGTACAGATATGTGCTTATTCTATTAACACATAAGCAAAAACCTGTACCAGGTGCCAGCATGTTCTGCTTTAAAACATCCATTAACTTCCTGCATGAATTTTAATCTTATGATTCACTATTTTCTTTGCTTTTATGTAAAAAAATCAACTTTGATTGACTGCCACAATATTGAACCTTAATTCCCAGCACAGACATGTGCTTATAGTAAAAACACATAAGCACAAAGCTTTACCAGGTAATAAAGCTCTGCTTTTCCAAAGACTTCACATTTACCTCCAATATAAAGATTTTCAAGCTAATCGCCTGTCCTGTCTTTTTTCCGTGCTCGAGTTTGAGCTACTGTGTTTTGATATAGTGGCAAAACAGTGAATCTTGATTCCCAGCACAGGCATGTGCTTATAGAAGAAAATCATAAGCACAGAACTGAACCAGGTACCAAAAGGCTGCATTCATGAACACTTCGTATTTATTCTACGAGAATGTTTTTAACCTATTCACTACCTGTTGTCCTTGCTTTGATATGAAATGAAAAATTTACATAGTGTGGAAGAACATTCAACCTTGATTCCTAGCACAGGCATGTGCTTATTGAAGAAAATATATGTGCAGAACTGTACTAGGTACCAAAAAGACTATTACTTTTAAGTGTACTTGAGGAGACGTCTTCAAAACTGAGTTTTCAATTTTTTCAATGTAAGATGTTTTAGTCTGAAGCTGTGAAACAATGCAAAGAATCACACTTTTACAAAAGGTACTTGATTCCCGGCACAGGCATGTGCTTATACTATTAACACATAAGCAAAAACCTGTACCAGGTGCCAAATGTTCTGCCTTAAATAAAATTGCATTAACTACCTGCATGAATTTTATCCTGATGTTTCACTATTTTCTTTGCCTTTATGTAAAAAAACAACTTAATTTTGATTGACTACCACAATGTTGAACCTTAATTCCCAGCACAGACATGTGCTTATAGTGAAAACAAATAAGCATAAAGCTGTACCAGGAAACAAAGCTCTGCTTTTCCAACAAGACTTCACATTTAGCTTCAATACAAAGATATTCAAGCTGATCGCCTGCCCTGTCTTTTTTCCGTGCTCGAGTTTGAGGTACTGTATTTTGATATAGTGGCAAAACATTGAATCTTGATTCCCAGCACAGGTATGTGCTTATAGAAAAAAATCATAAGCACAGAAATGAACTAGGTACCAAAAATCTGCATTCATGAACACTTCATATTTATCCTACAAGAATGTTTTAAACCTATTCACTACCTGTTGTCCTTGCTTTGTTGTGAAATGAAAAATATACATAGTGTGGACGAACATTCAACCTTGATTCCTAGCACAGGAATGTGCTTATTGAAGAAATCATATGTGCAGAACTGTACTACGTACCAAAATGTACTGATTTTAAGTCCTTTTAAGTGTACTTGAGGAGACGTCTTCAAAACTGTGTGTTCAATTTATTCAATATAAGATGTTTAAGTCGGAAGCTGTAAAACAATGCAAAGAACCACACTTGTAGAAAAGGAACTCGATTCCCAGCAGATGTATGTGTTTATTTTTTGTTCTGGCTTGAGTTTGAAGTACTGTATTTCGTCATCAAGGTAATCATTTTTTGAAACAGAATACCTCAGGTGTAAATTTCTATAAAACAACACTTATAATTGTTTTACATATATGAGAACTTGATACGGTAAATACTCATTATTCCTTTCATGATTATTCCTGTATGACGATGTTGTTGTTGTTTTTTCACTTTAATTTTACCTGAAAGTCATTCTTTCATTTTTGATAAATTCTATAAAATTATTTCGTATCCAAAATTCAAATAAGAATTATGCAAGTTTTCTTGAAGCTCACAACTTGGATTTTGGTGATTCTTTGCTAGGTAGGTGTTTATATACAAACTTCATTTCCTGTACTACTAATTTTCACCTTCAATTGTTTCAGTATTCTATATGTCACTTCTTCATCTAAGCAAAGTTCCTCTTACTTTGTGTTCATTAATTTACTAATTAGAGTAAGTCTTGTGCAACTCAAAAAAGTTTACTAATTGTTCGGGAAATTATGATGATTATCAATTAAAGATCAGGCAAATTATCTTTTATCTTCAATGTATCATTGAGAATTAAAAGTGACAGTGGGTTGAAACAAAGAGGTGTAATTAGTAAGCTGTAGTTCTTTATTTTAATTAAGAGGATGTTTCAATTTGTTTATATACCCTTAATTAGTTTGTTCCTGTAAAGTAATTTTGAAGTAATTTTTTTTATTCTGAAATTGATCTGATTCAATGTTTTATACAAAAAATATCTATCTTGATTTGTTTTCTTTTTTGCGTAAGAATTATGTTAAATTGTTAGTGCTTATCATTTTCTGAACCAGAATAACTTAGGTGTAAATGGCTATAAAACAACACTTATGATTGTACTACAGATATGAGAGCTTCATATGTTAAATATTCATTGTCCATTTCAGTGTCAGGAATTTATTTCAAATAAGTCATCACACCCTCAGTAAATACAGATAAGTTATTCCAGCATCAGCTAGTGCTAGTAGTTAAAATCAATTCACCAGCTCATAGATGATACTAGGTAAACTTTACCGTTGGGTTTTATGGCATCTCATACAATTCAATATATATATAATAAACGGTGTTGTACTACTGTTACATAAATACCAGCATCTTCTAGTGCTAATTGTTGCATTGACATTAGCACTAAAAGATACAAGGCATTATGTAAGCGAATAATTTTTCTTCAGTGATAAAAACCATCATTTATAAAAAAACACACACTATCTTGATAATTAAATACAGCACAAATGTGCGTTTTCAGCTTCTCTTTTTTTCTATATATTTCAGTAGGATTCTCATAGAAATCTTTTTAAATTTTAAGTTACATGTAAAGTTTGGAAGTTATAAATGGTCAAACTTCTGAAATAATTATTTCATTTTTATGATTAAAAATGTAAACTATAATTTTGATCATGATTACTATTGTAAGACAATGTTGTTGTTGTTTTTTCAAGTTAGTTTTACTTGAAATTCATTTTAATAAATTCTATAAGATTATTTCGTATCCAAAATTCAAGTTAGAATTATGCAACTTAATGCTTACATTTTATTGAAATATCATTTTAAAATAGATACCTTCACTTCATTTTTAAACCCTTTCTATTTTTGAAGCTTTCTTGAAGTTCACAAGTTGGATTGTAGTGATATTTTGCTAGGTAGGTGTTTATATACAAACTTCATTTCCTGTACTACTAATTTTCACCTTCAATTGTTTCAGTATTCTACATGTCACTTCTTCGTCTAAGCAAAGTTCCTCTTACTTTGTGATCATTAATTTACTAATTAGAGTAAGTCTTGTGCAACTCAAAAAAGCTTACCTATTGTTTGGGAAATTATGATGATTATCAATTAAAGATCAGGCAAATTATCTTTTATCTTCAATGTATCAGTGAGAATTAAAAGAGGCCAGTGGGGTGAAACAAAGAGGTGTAATTAGTAAGCTGTAGTTCTTTATTTTAATAATAAGGATGTTTCAATTTGTTTGTACACTCTTAATTAGTTTGTACCTGTAAGGTAAGTTTGAACTAAAATTTTAATTCTGAAATTAATTTGATCAATGTTCCATATTAAAAAAGAAATATTTTGATATTTTTTCTTTTTATGTAAGAAATATCTTGAATTGTTAGCACTTACTTTCTTGAAACTGTGAAATATTTTAGAAGTATGTTTATCTGAAAATATCTGATTCATTTAATTGTAGAAAAAAATTATTTGAAAATATTACTATAAAGAATATACATAAAATAATATACGGGGCTTGTTACATGAACTCTTATATCTGAGAAACTATATTTCTTACAGAAAGCCTTGTGATAAAGCTAAATGAACAAATTATTTCACATTAAAATGAGTTTAAATCTCAAAACACTCTCGAAAAATATATCGTAATTTAAATTTCTGGTAGAATGTGTTTTTGTGTACAGGGTGTTTCATAATAGCTGTACACTTATCTGTATTCTTATTTTTGTATTAACAATATCAAACCATATCATTATCATTCATTGGTTTTCAATGTAGAAAATTTAAAATACCAAATCGATGATAAGAAATAACATCTCTGATGTGGCAAGTGGCAAGTTTCTATAATTTAACCGTACAGAATAGAAATTGGCAGTAAGATTTATTTACAAAAATATTCTTTCAAATTCACTTTAAGGTTGGTGAATGATAATTCTCCATCAATTCAAAGACCTAAATTTCATCTTCGTTAGGAAAATAATTCCCAAAATATCGAATATTTTTATTTCACGTATTTAAAATTTTACTGCAGTTTTTAAAGATACTTGATACTGGGGCTTAGTATTAACTGTTAATATACGGTCCCTGCTTGGTATAATGTCGGAATCGCTTTCCAATCTTTTCTTTGTCTACTGTGTATTATATTTCTAAACTAAAGTTTAGCACAAAAAGAGTAACTTCCCTTCATAAAAAGACACATTGACACAATATATTACATACGTATATGCAACGGCGGGGTCAAAAATAAAATTTTTAATGTCCTTTCCGTGTAAATACCAATCATTGCGTTAAATAACATTTCGGGTTTTATTTTGAAAAGTAATTATCAAGGCACGCCAACAAAAATCGATATCCGGCGAACTCCATTTTGAAAAGAAAATTATCATAAATTTAGCTGCAACAATGGCATCGGCTGTCGGTAAAACCCCTCCTAAACCGGCTGCAGATGCAAAGAGTGAACAAAATACACCAAATAAAGATAATAAGAACGATAGAAAATCGGAGGAGAAAGACACGAAAACTGAATCAAACCAAGGTTCTCAAGACAATAGACAAAAGAATAATCGTGAAAATAATAACAGAGACAACCGCTTTCAGAACCGCAGAGGAGGTAGAAATCCGAATCAGAGGTTTAATCAACGTGGTAGAGATCATGGAAGAGAGGGACAAAGAGACGCTCAGGGTGGTGGAAGCGGAAATCCTTTTGATCATGGAACAGGCGATTTTTATGGCGAACAGAATGATGAACCAAAAGAACAGAAAAAATTCACGGGACGATGCAGACTGTTTGTTGGAAACATAACACCAGATGTGACAGAAGAACAGTTCAAACAATTATTTACACCATTTGGAGAAGTTTCAGAGGTGTTTGTTAATGCTGCCAGAGGTTTCGGATTTATCAGATTGGTACGATTTTAATACTATGTGTAGATAAATGGTTTGAGGCGTACCGCTTCCCCCCAAAATAACAGCAAGCCATTAATGAATAGTCAAAAACATCTATAGTTAAAAGTCTTATTTCATAATAGACAGGGATAGTAACATACTTAAGCCTAGTCCAACTAATTGTACGCAAGTCAAGATATTGTGTAATTTTTTGTATGGGTCAACATCTCGCCTCCGCGTACAACATAGAAAGTACCTTTTCTGTGGTGAAAGTTCCGACGAAATGTTGGTCACCGACTTTAACTCGTCTATAAACATATTAAAATAAACATCTGAGTAAAGTTTTTACGGGTCCCACGTTTTACCGGAATCGACTGCATTACTGGAATCGACCTATATTTCATACATAAGCCAATATTTTTCAAGATATACTACATTGTTAATGAATTTATTATATAATTAACATAATAACAAAGGGAATTTGAAGTGTCTTTGAGTGGAAAGATTTTACATGAGAAAGAAAATCGACGAGTGAATCGGCAGGTGAAAGAATAGTCGGCAGTTAAATTTCAATTTTAATCTTGTATAAACATTAAAAATCATTTCAAGTCTTTCAATAACTATTAACATGTTTAGGTGTAAATAAACAAAAAGTAATAATAGGATTAATTAATTGACAAAATCATCTTTATGAAAGTCATTATAAAGAGTCAGTAGTCTTGGAAAAAATCCAATGAAATATCAATATCATCATATCCGTTCTGCACATCCTTTAAATTGTTTTTAGTGCAGCGCTTTATGGAATATGTTTTGGCGGAAACATGATGGCATAGGCGATATTTTTAAAATAATGTTGGCAATATCAAAAACAATTTGTTGTATGTTGAAAAACTTCAGTTTCAGTATATATGAAAAAGAAATGTGGATAACGAACGTCTATAAATATATTTAAAATTACTGATAAACTTGATTTTTTTAACTGAAAACAAATGATCGATCCCTTTGTTTAAAGTAAACAATGAAAGTAAGTAATGTTTTAAAATGAAGAAGACATGTTTTATTCTCGAATAATGGCTAAAATAAGGCTTGATAGAGGGACATAAAGTTTAAAAACATTAATTTTTTTATATTAACAACATTCAGTCGTTTGAATAATTGCATCTGATAAAAAAGAATTAAAAATTACTTTAAATAACAATGTCATCCATTTTTTGCTTTCTTACGTATACTCAAAAAAACGAACAAAAACCCGCACCTTTTGCGCTGATTTTCAAAATGCAAATAAGTTAGAAAATAAAATTTCAGACTTTTAATTACATAGAAAATAATCTTTGAGATTTTGTCTTCATTCATCATCGTTTTGAAAAAAAAAAAGCATCAGTCAGTTAACGCACAATACGGTCTGGTATGGAACCAACAAAAAGCCATTTTTAGCGTACACGATTCACTACCATAGTAGCATATAAATATGGTGGCCTGTGTAAACAATATAGATAGAATCACTTCCTGTTAATCTACTGAAGATGACTCAAAAGTTTGGGAGTTTCAGCAAAAATCACTCATTTTTCAAATATAACTCGCTTTTTGTGAGTATGCGAGCTTAATTTTGAACCAACTTAAATTAATTGTGTTAGATATATAGATGGGTCTTATATAGATATATGGTATTTTAATAAATTTGAAGGAGTAAAAAAAATTTTTTATACACTATTTAAGAAAGATATTTTTTGAAACTCACTCAGTCATGCTTTACAAATAACAGACGGAAATTTTGAGTTTAAGGGATGTCATGACTTCTAAATTAGGTATCTTACTCAAAACTGTTGACATTCCAGTTGGGTATTTTCATGACTTTCATTTTGGTTGTGTGAATATCAGGATTTTTGTAACACTTTTGACAGTTAGGTTTGCCCAGTTTTAGGAATTTTTTCTCTGTAGGCTTAAGCAAAGCACCAAAATCATCATTTGCAAAATAGATACTTACATTACTTAAAATGCAATGATATTCTGATATTCTTTTGCTTGTCTTTTAACTGAGTTATCCATTTAGATGCTAGATATTGCCTTGATTTCTTTGTTTGACAGTTGCCAGAATAAACACTCACATTTTTAAAATCTTTTACAGGACTACAGAATTAATGCAGAGAGAGCAAAACTCGAGCTGGATGGTCAGATGCGTAATAATCGTGTTCTAAGAGTGAGATTTGCTACTCATGGAGCGGCTCTCAAAGTACACAATCTGTCTCCATTTGTGTCTAATGAACTTCTGGAGCAGGCTTTTTCACAGTTTGGTGAAGTTGAACGTGCAGTTGTATGTGTGGATGATCGAGGTCGATCTTGTGGTGAAGGCATTGTAGAGTTTGCAAGAAAGCCTGGTGCACAGGCAGCCCTGAAGAGAATTAATGAGGGTGTCTTTTTACTATCTGCGTAAGTAGTACATAAAACTTAATTTGATTTATTTCCAGTTGATGGTATGTTTCCTTAACCTAGCCTATTTTTCCTGGCACAGAAGAGATTTCTTTAAAAGGGTAATTGATAAAAGTACTAATGCTTTAAAGCATTATGTTTAAGACTGTATAGGTATAGTCAAATGCATATGTGGTGTTGAAAAGAGAAGGTTTTTTTTGCAACACTGTGCCTGAAACTTACGGCCTAAAGACATTCACGTCTTGCTATTTTAATGTTAGTAATTGTGTTATATTTGAAACACTTGTGATCAGTCGCAACTTTTATAGTTTCTAAGTCATTAGCGATAGTTTTTTTCAGTTACTTTCTGGAAATAATTTTTCAATGTTTGATATATTAATCTAGGTATCCAAGACCCATTCATGTTGAAATGCTTGAACAGAGAGATGAAGAGGATGGTCTGACAGAAAAGTTTGTACAGAGAAATGATGGCTTCAGAAAGGACAGAGAAAAGGAACCAAGGTTTGCTCCACCAGGCTCGTTTGAATTTGAGTTTGGCCTTAAACATAGACAGATTGATGACATGGAGAGAGAAAGAACTGAGCGTGTGAAACAAGAAATGGAAAATGAGCGAACAAGGCTTGCTGAAGAAATGGAAACTGCCATTTTTGATTATCAGGCAGAACAAATCAGACAAGGTACTATTCCAGAAAAGTTATTGTGAAAATTATTTCAAGTGTTGAGTTTTTTGTTTTTGAGTTGAATAAAACAATTATTTTATATCATTTACCCAATATAAGCTTTCTTACATATGGATAAGATGATTGCTAGTACTGAAACTTTTCATTTTAGATAAGATTCGTTCCATCGTGCTATTTCATTTCCCAGTTTAATTGTTAAGCAAGACAGTGAGTGCCTGGTTAGTTAGTTTGGTTTGGTTTAATCAAGTTTAATGTCACCTAACAGAAAAAGCCATATCAGATGGGTGTGGGCAGTTAATGTAACCATTGTTTCTTGGAAGGACCATTACTGGAATCCTATTCTTAATAAGAAACCATAAATGGTCATGGTTGGTATTGGTGCTTGAACCCATAACCATCTATCAGTGAGAGGTTGGTTTAGTTTGAAATAGGGGAAGAAATCATTTCCAAATGAGAAATTTATATGTTGAAAATTAAACAGGAAGGAGAAATCCATTTATCTGGACAAATTAGTATTTTGTTGTATCATTTCTTTCAGATTTGGTAAGACAACAAGAAGAGTTGAAGAGATTGGATGAGCTGAAGAATGAACACATGAGAAGGAGGCAGGAAATGGACATGAGGTAATAATGGGGGCAGTAAGAATTATTTTAAAGTAATTATAGAATATAAATATTAAATTCTTTTATTTAGATTCCTTTGTTCTGGGGTATTGGGAACTGTCATGAAAATTTTACATATATCTATAGTAAAAGGCCATAAAGTCACTAGGTTGGAATCGAGAATGGACAAGCTATTTCAGGCTATCTTAGTAAGAACTTAAAAGTAGATTTCATTTAAAATTGTTTCAGAAATTCTAATTGCAAGTATCTGGTTTTGGAAAATTAGGCAATACCGTAAACGTTCGAATAGTGTACGCTAGCATGTATAAAACGCACCCCAGGTCTGGCCTCAAGATCTGGGGAAAAAAGCTTGCATTGGAATATAATAGGCACACAAATTTCGTCTGGAAATAGAGTTACGTTTGTCCATGTTTTTCATTCAGGAAGCGGCAATTGTTGATGCGCATAACAGTAACATTGTGTGAATATCGCAACGGTTGCATTTAACTATTTATTTCATTAAGGACAATTAGCGCTAGAAACTATTTCTTTCGGAAATATCGAATAAACATGGCATCATCTCAAAGTGTCAACACCTTCTCAATAACTTTTAGATGTGTAAACAAACATCTCATAATTATGAAGACATCAAACGACACTGTATTTTTATGTTTCTTTAACAATATACGGACGACTCCTTTAAACAATAAAAAAAACAAACGCCATTATAACGACTTTTACGATACCGTACTTTCAGTACTGAAGACATTAGTTTTCTCCCCTTAATTATAATAACGCTCTCCAAAAAGAAGGTGCACCAAAAAAGAAAACATGAACATTTGGACAGAAATAACTGACTTTTGGCCGGTATTTTAAGGGTTTTCAACCTGGAAAAAATTGTCTGACGGTCCACCCTTGTGTATAATACGCACCCCTTTGTGGATACTGAAAATTCTTGAAAAAAAAGTGGGTATTATATTCGAGCGTTTACGGTACTAGAATTCCGGTGAGTACAGAATAGATTAATCAAACAAGTGTCACACGCTGTGTGTCCATAAACTGCAAACTCTTCTCAGTTTCAAATTACCCAAAATTACTGATATATCCTGTTATTTTTTTAAAGGAGACGAGAGCAGTCACAGATAGGAGGTGGCATGGGAGATAATATAATGAGACAGGAGGAAGAGCGCAGAAGGGAGATGATGATGCGGGCATCAAACGTCATGAGCAGGGAACGTGAGGGGCCTGGAATGAACCAGGGACCACCTGGACCTGCCAGGGGACCACCACCAGGTCGACCTGATGATATGATGATGAGAGGGGTATGCAATTAAGTCCCAGATTCAGTTTATCTTGGCTTTTCACAAAATATTTAGAGAGGCATCATTCTAAACAAATATAAAAAGTATCTGTAAATCAGCAAGAAGGTTGTCATTAAAAGATCATTTTTAGAACATTGTAGGGATTGAAACAATAGAAATATGAATACAAAATACAATTGGCTGATGTAAAATACGTTTTTATATGTTATTTAAGTACTTCACTAATCATCGTCGAATACCCACGGCCGATTCATTAACATTTATCAGCAGTGGGATTTTTGGATGATATCTAGTCAATTAGAGGTGTGTCAAAGACAGCTATCTCATTGGTTCCTTCAAGATATCATGAGGCGATTAAAACCAATCAATACGACATATACAGACAAGATGGCAGCAACCATATGACATGTTTCATTCAGTTTGAGAAAAGTTCATGGGTGCAGCCTTTTTTGTTTCTGATAGTTTTCTTCCCTCTCTATTGAAGAGTATCAATTTTGTTAAACGCGATTTCATTGGTCACTGTTTTAGGCACTTGTTGCTAGATATTGACTCAAATCGATTAATTTTTCCCATGGTTTGTTTACATGTAATAATCAACCATGGGTATCTGACGATGTTCACTAATGAGTTATTTCAAAGACATTTTTAACTTGTCTGATAATGGATTTGACATGAAGAGTGCATAATGATGAACAATTCTGATAAAACTGAACAAATTATGTGATGTAGGTGAAGTAGAGTGAAAATAATTGACTTTTATATGTGAACCATGATTTGTCTTGTGTTTTTAGCCACCCCCCGGAGGTCCAGGTGGACCTGGAGGAATGAGAGAGAACCAGGGTAACCAGCGAGGACCTGGCACACCACCTATGCCTCCACCCCCAGTACCTCCGGGCATGAACATGGACCAAAACAGACCTGGTGTAAGTACTGTGTATAGGAATGTACAGTCCTGTTCTGTTGTTTTTTGGTGAAGCATTCAAGAATTTTACCATAAGGTGTAACAACAGACTTGTAGTTAATGGGAATTCAAGGTTATGGTATCATATTATTCATCAGATCTTCTCTTAATGATTAGTATCAGGTTTTAGGGTGAAAAAATATGGTGAAACTAGTGTTTTTTTCACCACACAAACAGGGAACAACTTATGAAATATCTGAAATGTAATAAGCCTGAAATAGAACCAAGTCTCAGTGCTTGTCCATCTCTGTAAAAAGATCAAGAATTAATCTTGAAAATGGGTGTGTACCAAAACAGACTTTGCATTTTCATTGTTACTAGTTTAGTCATACACCTCTTTGGATGTTCAAAGTTGCTGGAATTTGAGCCTTGATCAGTGAATGAGCTCTGCTGATACTGATTTGTCATTGAGATGAAGGACCTAGATTCTTTTTAATGTTTAACCATTTAAGATATTCCATAAGGGGAAACATCAAACCATCAAGGTGTACCTCTTGATAAGAAAGAATTATCAGTCAAAATACAGATATTTCCAAATAGAAATAATTAAACACATCAGTCAAAATACAGATATTTCCAAATAGAAATAATTAAACACATAACGATAAAGGTCAGAAAGAAAGGCAAAATTGTTCAGAATGATTCTCTGTGATGGCATCATAGCTGTTGTTGTGCTCATTATGTATAAATGTAGGGTACAGCTTACTTCCAATGTTTGGTGTTGAGAAATGCAGAAAGGTTACAAAATTCACTTCACTTTCAGTGGTGAAACTGTTTTTAAGTTTTTCTTGAATTAATGCAGAATTAACTTTGTCTGAAGGCCCTTACGTTTTTTAAGTGAATGTAAGAAATGCTGCAAGCTATGAATGTGGTAAGCAGAATGTAGATTTCAAGTATAAAGCCACAAGTTAACAAGTTTCAGGTTTAGTCTGTTTCAGCCTAAAAGATGCAGTTTTACTGGCAAAGATGAAATATACTTATAACAGAATTTGCATACATGTTAAAACTGTTGGGAATGTAAGGAGAAGCATAGTTGTAACATTAACATGACATTCTGTTATTTTAATGTATTTATCTTTGTTAGTGACACTGGGTCTTTAATTCTTTATTTATGCACAAAAGTGAACTCTGTAGCAAAAGACTTCTTAGTTTTGAGCAAATACTATTTTACAAAGATAACTCCAAGAGATTGTACATACTGTTATTTTTCAAAAAGTTCAATAACCCTCAAAGTCTGGTTTGCTCAGAGTTTAGTTATTTTTGCCTTGGAATTTTCATACACTCTCACACTTTGAAGAAATTTGTGTGTTCAGAATTTACATTTGATTTATGAAATAGCCAGTTTTGTTAGAAAATTTGAAATTTCCATTTGTGCTTAGACATTCTTGTTTTATTATTTTGATATCTAGAAGCAGCATGTCAAATGTAGCAAAACATTCAGAATCTAAAATAAACTAACCAAAAAATTCTTTTCACAATGTTAGGTGTCTGATTTTCTTTAATCTTCCAATTTTAATACACCTATAATCTAGTTTTGAATTAACCACAAGTTAAACTTCTGTGACACATAATTAGAAATTATCAAAATTGAGACACTGTTGACTTCTGTTTAAAATGTTGCATCTGTCATGGAGTGGCTACAAAGCTTTTAATATTCAACTTAGTTTAGCAGTTTATTTCATTACATTTAGTAATTCAAGGCAAATATTTAAACAAAATATGATAGATTGATTTAAAAACAACAGAAGGCATCTTTTGTTGGTTAGGCTGGAAATATGGAAAGGTTTGGACAGGGTGGCGTCAGTCCTGGAGGTCGAGACCAGCAGCAGGGCATGGAAAGACCCCCACCTGGCTTGCCTGGAAACATGAAAGGTGATCAGATGGTAAGTAATTGTGCTGAAATTAACATAGTCATAACATACTGTAATGGTCCAGGAAGATTAGAGAAAATTGGCAAACCTATTATATTATCTTGGAAGAATCAGATATAAAGAGAGCTAGTTAGGATTTATTATCAGATTACAAACAGTTTCCCTCCTGAACAATGCCCCTCTAGTTGGGTAACCTGTACTAATCCTGCACATATTTTAAGCAGCTTGAACAAAACCCATCTTGCACATTTCACAGGATAGACTTTTCCACTCCAGTGAAAAATTTATAGGTATTCCTTGAGAAATGAATAAGTTGCAAAAGTAAATTTGACAGTTATGAAAAATTCCATGGTTTAACTCCAATCAACATATCTTTTACTCTTTGTGCTTTTACAAGTTTGTCTTAAAAAAAATAGAATAAAAAAAATGGTAAAACCTAGTTGCAGGAATAATTGCGCACATATTAGAATGAAAAAGTGCTAATTACACGAAGAAATGTCCGCCTTTTCCAGTGAAGTTTTACTAGTTAACAAACTGATAATATTAGGCTATCAGAATCTAACCGTATTTGTGCAGTTTGACTTTTGGTACAAAATGATACATTTGTTAATTGGGGGAGAAATGGTCTACTGCATTTGTTAATTTGGGCAGAGAAATGGTCTGCACTGTGAAAATTTATGAATGTTAAGTTTTCCTTGCTAAAGATACGGGAGAGACTAGTCCCAGGTGGCTAAAATCTGCTAAAATGAATGGGGAGGGTGATACTTTGAGGGGGTTACATGACTGAAAGCTTACATTATTGTGCTGAAATAAGTGATCAGAACCTAGCCAAGTCAAATGGGTTTAAGTCTTTAGACACTTTAGATGTGCTTGATATAGGTACCTGATAGGTTGATAACTCCAGTCCTTGTTATGGAGCTAGAGTATTAATCTGGAAGCTTGAAAGTCTGGTCATAGCAGTCTGCTCTGTTTCATGTAGAAATTTGTTCTGTATTTCTCCATTGAAATGCTGCAGATAAACAATTTTTTTCTCATTGTAATTTGTTACTCAAGTATGAAAATAAACCAGAACCTATCAGGCTGCATTTGTGCATCAGTTTTGAAAACTGATGTTATGTGTTAGCTGTCAAGTTTTATAAAATGGTAAAAAAAGGTCAGGAAGAATGCTGTTCAGTATAAAAAGACATGATGTTAGGATGATAGATATTATAGTTAAGTTTATCCTAGACATTCATGAAACTGTTATTGAATTAGTGGAGGCTGTCATTGCTCTTCGTTAAAAGAAAAGAAAATTTACTTGATGCCGATGAACTAAACCTGGAACACAGACACACCTGTTTCATAATTATCTATAACTTACAAACAAATCCATTTTTAATTTATTATCAAAACTATATCCTGACTGACTAAAACTTAGTCTGCAGTACTAAAAGAAACATTCTCACACTCAGTCAGTTTTTGAACCTTGAATGAACAAAACTATGAAATTGCTTTGTTGTAGTTTCTAGGAAAGGAACTTCTAGCATTGGTATAAATTATGTCCTAACAGGCTTGTACATAAACAGATGATTCCAGTGCAGTAATTTATTACAGAGTTAATTAACCATGTCTCAGTGTGTGATGCTTTATATTGTGTTCAGTAGCAGTTATGTTGTATTAACTTACTAATGTTCAGTATATTTTTTGACAATATTTGATTTGATCTAGAGCTATGGAACAATATGATTTAGTTGACCAATATTTCCATCAAGAAGGAATTGATATACATCAGTGAAACATATGTCAAGAGTTGAATAGAAAGCTCCAAGCTTATAAAATACACCTAGAACAATATGATTCAGTGTGTTACAACTAATGTTACTATGTTTCATGCATATATATAAATGTCTTCATGTTTGTTTGAGTACCAACAAAGTAGATCAGTGTATCTGGAAATATGTTTTGTGTTGAGACTGTGCAGATCCTTACAACAACTGTTCTTGATATATCCTGAAATTCATAGTTATTGATAATGACATCCTAATCAGTTTTCAAGATTTTAAGATTTATATTTGTCTAATAAGGCAAATAAACAAAGTATTCTACTTTCACTGACTTTGAAAAGCAGTACACAAAGGTAAATTCCTGTTTTGAACAGTATTTGTTTCTGAAGGCTTTCTGTCTAAAGAATTAAATATTTCACATTTACTTCACTTTTTTTTGCAACAATCAGAGATTATCATGAAACAAACTCTTTGAAGAGGTAATTATACCCCCAAATAAAAATTTTGGAGGTATAAAGGAGTCACCCGGTGGTTGGTCGGGCGGTCGGTCGGACCGTTCCTTGTCCGGAGCATAACTTGAAAACTTATGGTCGGAATTCAATTCAACTTCATACAATGGTCAAGCACAATGAGAGGAAATGCAATTACCAAGAATCATAACTCCGTCTTCACTATTTGCAGAGTTTTTGCCTTTTGTTGGTTTTCGTTGTCTGGAACATAACCTGAAGACTACTGGTTGGAACTCAATGCAACTTCATACAATGCTCAAGCACAATGACAGGAAGTGCATTGTATAAGAGCTATAACTCCATCTTCAGTATTTGCACAGTTATTGCCCATTGTTGGTTTTCCTTGTCCAGAGCATAACTTGAAAACTACTGTTTGGAATTCAGTGCAACTTCATACAATGGTCAAGCACAATGACAGGAAATGCAGTGTACAAAAACCACAACTATCTTTGATTGCCCTCAACCATAACTCTTTTTTAATTTTTTTACAAAGTATTCTGTTACTAATAACTTCCTCAGTTCCGAAGCAGTCTTGCAGGGGTATTAATCACATTTAGTGATAGCTCTAGTTAATTTAGTAACAGAAGACTGTGCTGAAGCTGGGTATGTTATATGAAACGTATCTGTCTAACTCAAGACTGATTGGAAATGAATGTATATATATTTATGGTTGGCTTTCTGCTTTACATTTATTAAAATAATATTACAGGCTACTAGCTTGTAGCCCCAGCAGCTAGTTGCTGTCAGTGTGATGTTACTATTTAATTTGTCGAATAAGATGAAGCTTTGATAAGGAGAAATTAGTTTGGAAAAGGAATTACATTTGATGTTTTGTAAGAGATAGAGTTGTTAGAATTTGATGCTGTGGTATTTCATTCTGTTTTGAATTTTTTTCTTTGTTCTTTTCACCATATTTTATTCTTTGAGTGTCAGCTTGTATTTTCATATTCATTGCAGAATATGACATGAAATGAAGATTTTATCATTGTGTCTGAGTCGTTAGTGTAGAGTAAGAGATACAAGTTGATGGTGTATTGTGGCAGATTGTTCATGCTTTTTAAGCCTTCATGATGGCATCAAAAGCATTTAGTGAATCTGTATTGTGATTTATTATGAAGATCAAAAGAAATGAAAAAATATTATTACTGAGAGTATTTGATGCTTTAAGCAATCCAGGAGTGTTTATGAGAAAGATTGGTGAAAGAGTTTGTTTTTTGAAGCAGATAAATGACAATATATCATGTTGCAACTTAATTCTTCTATTACAGACTAAAGCAAAACACACTGAGCACATTGGTAGAATCATCTGTATATGTAGAAGTATTTTAAGACATACAATGTACATTATTTTGTTGTATATTACATGTATAATGACACATCTAACATTAAGAAAGGAACAAGTGAGTTCTTCCTTGTTTCTGATGAATGCAAGTTTTCTTGGGAACATGGTAAACTTTGAAATCCATAAAGTTCCACCTGGTTGGAAAGTCTGTAAGAATGTATATGTTGTTATCGCAAAAAAAAGGAAGCTGTTATATGTAACAAGCTATTGCCTCTGCATTTTTTTTGAAACAGTTTCTTTTGAGGCATGATGAAGAAGCAGTGTGGTTATATAAGTGCTGCATTGTGCAGTGGTCATGATGATAGATATTTATAACAAGAAAAGATGTGGATTACATTTCCTTAAACACATTAGTTAGATTTAGTTGCCTTACCATTTCATGTTTGAAATGAAATATATATGCCATTTTGAAATGACAGTTTGCTGATAAATGCCTAACTTTGTTGACTAGTATATTTACAGGAGCAGAATCATTGCAGTGTACAGATATTGAAGCACTTTTTATTGCCTAGCAGTTGTTGCCAAAGGATAAATTCAGTATACAATATAAAAGTATTAGAATTTCAGAGTTACACTGTACAAAATGAGCTGAATTGACTGTATGTTTATGTAGGTTAAGGATGGCAAAAAACTATCATTGATGGAAAGTAGAACAAAACACAGTCAGTAATAACACATTGATAGTAGTTACTTGGTTTTTGTTGTGTAGAAGTGCCTACAGAACATTTTTTGAACTTTAAAATTATTTGATTGGTAGTGTTAAGTTGAAAGTGTATCTAAATACCTCTTACTGATTTTCTTTTTTAATTGGTTGAAAGGAAAGATATTTTTTGCTTCAAAATCAGAAAGCTGAAGACATGGAAAGTGAATCTTGAAATGAATTAAGTGATAATAGAAGCAAACAAAAAAGGGAGATCCTGTTTGCGCTAGAGAGAATTTTGGAGATGTTAAATGGTTTTTTGTTCCCCCCCACTACTACGTGAAGTGGGAGATAGAAAGACTGCATGTCTTACTGGTATTGTTCTTGCATTGCATTCCCTTCAAGAATAACTTGAAGTTTGAACTTCTTCACATTATGAAACATTTACCTTCTAAGCTACTTTTCCTGTTTAATGATTAACAAACAAGGAACAGTTGTATTGTTATATGTCTTCGTAATCCATGCACTTAGTACTGGGTTCATTTGTAACATATTCTATGAAACACATTTAAGTTAGGTTAAGCAGACAAGAAAGAATACATACATTTCCAAGAATAATGTGTGTAGGGGATAAAAAAATATTAAAAGGTGGTTTTAAATGAACGTCTATGGTTGTATAAAGGTCCATTAAAGGTTATAAATTTCCATTGAAAGCCAAAACTAAGTTTGAGGATATATGTTTTGACTTCAGCATTTATTGATGTTAATTATCTAATTTTCATTAAGTTCAGTGCTGTTAGGCATATCATACGATATTTCAGATATCAGACATTTTATATCCATACACAAAAGTCATTGATATGCTCCCCTATCAGTAATAGTTTTAGTCATTTTAACTGAAGTATTACTTAATTCAAAAGAGTAATAATGAGTTTTAAACTGGTGACTGTGTAACCATTTTTCAACATCAGAAAAATAGAAGCTGAAGTTTTGAAGAGACAACATTGGAGAGAGCAGTGTTTGAGAAAAGAATTCATTTTCCTTTAAATACAACATAGTGATTTCTATTGCCATTTTGGGGAAAGTGCCAAGAAGCTTTATGATTAGGGAATGAGCATAGTTTTCAAATTAGATTGAGATTGCACTTTTTACTTAAAAACAAAGGTTTATTTGTAACACATTTGATTTTCCACATCTCTTCTGAAAGGCTGCAGTAAGACTAATAACTTGATAGTAATACTTTTTAATTTTTATACACAAGATATTTGAAGATTGCTAAACCTGCTACAAGAGCACCAAACTATCATCTTACTTTATTATGCATGTAAATTGTACCGTAATCATCAACTGCAAGAACAATGAAGAACATCCTATTGGCACTCTGTAAAAAGGCATACAGTTGATATACATGTTGTATTGTCCAGTCACATGTACCAGGCTAATGACAGTCTACTGGGTTGCAGAGATATTGAAGGGTATTTTAGTAGAAATAAATTCTAATTTTACATTCTGACTCGATTGAAATTGAAGGCTGTACATATGAAATTCTGTGTTACAAGACCGTTAGTAAAATTATTATACTTGGTAAAAATTGATTGCAGTAAGTGGATTCACTGATTTCATTAAAAATATTTACCCCCTCTTGATTTGAAAGTGAAAAAAGTTCACTTTTTCCATACTTCAAGTAGCTTAGACTGATGTGTCTTATTTTCAAGGAATAAAGAATCATGGTGGTAATAGAATGAAGCAAAATGAAGGAAATTTTATTAAAAAGTGCCTGTAGTGTTCATTTTGTGAAATATGATGTGAAAACAGTGAAGTTTCAAACCAAGAAAACTCATTATATTATGAGAAAGCTTTGTTCTCAAGATGTGTTGTTGAATTCCTGCATTTGATGTGAGATCCTGATATTTCGATGTTTTTATAAGTCATTTTCATCTAACAGAATATGAAAAAGGTCAAGTTACAACACTTCTTCTTTCATACATCTTTCAGCCAATTGTGTAGTTACTGCTGTACAGTTTCTTGTGAATGATCTTTGAGCCAAAACATAAACTATCACCTTTTTTACATTTACTTCTTGAGAAAGAATGGTGTTCTTTATGCAAAGGTGAAATATTCTAAAATAAGAGGCTTTACTTAATGTGTTACAACTGTTCTTTCATATGCATCTATATGTAAAACAGACATTGGATTTACATTATGTTTGTGATCACTTTAGAATTGCCTAGAGTCTCAAGACTGTGCAGATAACTGTTGCTAATTTGGATTAAGTTGATGTATCATCCAAAAAGTGAACCCATTTCATGAAAATTTGTTGATATGTCTCTAGCATGTTAATGAACTCATTAATAGTTTGGCAAATATTTTGTAGTGTCTACCCTTGTTATTTGGAGAAAACATCTGCAGAAATTTTTATATTGCAACCTATCATAATCTCAAGTTTTGTCATTGCCTGATTTAAAATGATTTCATTGTCCAAAATGATAGAAAATTGCAGTTAAAATGATTTCATTGTCCAGAATGATTGAAAATTGCAGTAATTGAGACATTAAAATGAAACACTGTGGTATGTGGATACCAGCTGGTTGACAATATTCAGTGATTTAGCAGGTTTGCATTTTGGTTGTATTTGTTGGTAATGTCTTGCAGGACAAGGCTTTATTGATGAGTGAAAAATTGATGTTTTGTACATAGGAATCAGCCTTTGAAGACCTTAGAGAAATCAGTCATTAGAGTTTCAATTTATTCAGTTGCATACATTTGTTTGATGCTTGTTTGATGTATGTCCATTTTAGATTAAACTTCATTCAACACAGAGACAGGGCAGTTTCACAAAAATAAATGATTAATATTTTTATTTGTATTATAAGATACAATTATTTCTTACCAAATTATTTGTACAACCTCACATACTGAATACATATTCAAGAGATTATTCATCTATAAGATGTCTCCATTAAGAAAATTTTGATTAATGGCCGCATGAGAGTTTTGAACAAACTTGGTAGATTGAATGTGGGTTGGGTAAGGTATTGAGTTGTCATTAGCCTGCGTGACATGGACAAATATTGTATTGTGCCCTTATTAATTCTAGATTGATTTTTCAGATTTTAGATAGAGCTCTGGCAGTTAATCCAGATTGTGATTGTCCCATGGAATGCCATGTGAATTGTTTTTCTGTACACATGCACACTTTTAACTGGTTATATCCAGTTTCAATTTACATTTTTTTTCAATGAATAAATTAGAATCTACCAGTTTACCATTTATAATATGACAAATATATGTTTACCTTGTGGTAAGGAGACTAGTTCATATAGTTCAGCAAGAAATGTCAAAGCTCTGAATAAGAAGCAGAGATTGAAGTAGGGGGAACTGTTATAGAGTTAGTTTGCCTTGTTCTAATTTGTATGCATGTGGGTGTGTCATGTTGTTACTTGCAGTAGAATTCATACTTTTGTTTTGAGAAGTGTGAAAACAACAAGAAGTAAACATTCAGTTAAAGAGATTTTAAGTAGTATCTATAATAACTCTCCTTATTTGCACCTGCAGCAGCGTCCAGGACCTCAAGGGCAACCACAAGGAGGACGATTCCCAGGACCACCAGGGCCAGGGGGGCCAGGTAATTTTAATGGAGGTCCAGGGGGTATGGGTGGCCCTGGAGGCAACATGTACCCCCAAATGCCAGGACCCATGGGGCCTGGTGGTCCAAATAAGCCAAACATGCGTGGCAATGATAGAAGGGACCCTGGCCGAAGAGAAGATTTTGATCCAAAAAGAATGAGGCGGTACTGATCAGCATATCTGTCTGAAGAAACATAGGAAAATATGAACTGTACTAAAGATTTGATTGAGGAAAACAAAAATAAGACATTTCATTAGAAGAAAATAATGATGATTGATACCTTTAAATGCTAGTCAGCTTGAAGTTGCAAAAGAAAATGAAGCAATGAATAGACATTATAACAGAGCTCATCAGAACAGCAAATAAGAGTCACATTTAGTGTTTGTATCTCCAAAGAAATTCTCAGTAATAGACTCGATGTAGAAGTTATTATCATTACATCTGAAACCACAGAGGGATTATATCACATATTAGATTTCAAGTCTTGGTTAGCTAGTTTTATAGAAAGAACTCCGTTTGTTTTGTACAAAAAAAAAACTATATTGGTGTGGTTCATACATGAATATCATAGCAGGGCCTTCCCCAGAGAATTTTCCAAGCGCAACTGTAAGGGGGTGGGTGCGAGAGGGGGTAATCCCCCTTCCCGCATGTCGAAAAAAATTTAATCCTTACAATGAAATGAATCATTTTGGGGTAAGTTTAATGGGAGTTTAAACAAACAAAAGGTGTTCAGTATTAACATATTTTTAACATCGTTCACCATCTTTAATAAATAATCATAAATAGGTGCATAATAATATAATCAAAAGGTCTACAAATTTTTCTGAGTATGAGTTTGGGACAACTGACCATGGCAAAACAGAGTTGTCCCAAAATCAGTTTTTGAGTGAGAATTATAAATAAATAGTTTTTTTTCTGTCATCATATAAAAAAAAAAAAAAGAGACAAAAATATACAGATACATATATTCAGAAGGAAGGAAACCTTTATGGTCTTATGAAAACTTTCAACAGAAACTGCCTAGTATAGTCAGTATGGACTTTTAGCAGTAATAAGTTGAAGTTGAACTGTGTACATCTTTTGAAGGCAATGAATGACAGCAATTTTCAAGAGGAAAAGAAACTTTCTCAATGACAAAGAAAAATAATTGGTACAAATGATCAAATCTTGACCATTCATCTTAATCAAAAAATTTAATTTTGTAAGGTTGCTGTGTCTCCAGGACACAGTTTTCTCTAAACAAAAAGTAAAAATACGTCGGGGTCGCGAAAACAGGTGACAAACGGATTATCCAAGATATTTTCACTTACATGGTGCCTATGGAATGTCAGAATTAATTTCAACATGGTTAGAAATCGACTGTTTATTAGAGTGGGCTGTGTTTTTGGACAGTTGACCTATATTTCTGACTGTCGAATTGAGGGTTGTCCAGGGCAAAAATTTTGTTTACAGTCGGTTGTCCGAGAAAAATTGTCCCCAGCGTCGGACTATATAACTTATAATAGCTCAAACAACCGATTTTCAATCAAGAGCAATTAATGCCACGTGATCATTAAACATATTTCTTTAAATTACTTCTTCAAAATATGGCCCATTATTAGCTGTTACATGTTTATCCATACATCCTTTCATTACACGGGATTTATTGATCGATGGCTGCTGTGTATATTAAGTAACAATTCAGTGATACGCAGTCGTCTGCTGCTCTAAAAATTCAAGCGCCCCGCCTCTAAAATCAACGTGCAAGCCGAAATTCAAGCGCCCCGGTAACTTGGATCATGAAAATCAAGCGCCCCGCTGCCGGGGCGCTAAAACGGCCTGGGGAATGCCCTGCATAGTATTGTTGACACAGGTGGTTCTTTCAGGAATGTCACTGTGTCAGCATATGCCAGTTTGTCCGTCGATAGATTGGACAGCAGCGGTCATTTGTATCTGTTTTAGAGTTAACCCATTCTGTTTATAATTTGGAGCTGTAAATATGTTGCAAAGTCTGTTTTTATAGAATCTCCATAGATTTTATCATTCATTATTCCTTAGGAGAAAAAAAGTTTCAGAAAATAAGACAATAAACAGTTCTTTCTTACAAGTCTACTTGGTGCCTATTGTGCTTTGGAGTAAATAGACTTAACTTTCTGCCAAATGTATTTAATCATGGTATCTGTGTCTCAAGTTGTGGATCTTCTAAGATGTCAGTCTTTTGAAGTTGTACAGAAGGATGAAGATTCACCATGTGGCAACCCAAGTAACTTGAAATTTTTAAAACAATACTTAATAGGAATGTGACTTACTGACAAAATTCTTCTCAGATCGTGTATAAAGCAGTAATGAATAACAAAGAAGGAGTTTTAACACATGGTGTTTATCAGTTCTTTAATTCAGAAAATAAAGTTTTACTCATAAAAACATTACTTTTATAAAAAGTTTTGTGTACTTTAGTAACTGTATGCTATTTTTGTTCATATCTTTCTTTTCATAGTATAAATAATCATGTTTGACATTGATTTGGTGCATATTTAGCAACACAAGTCTTAGTTTTTGGTCCCATTTTGTTCTTAAGTTTAGGAGAATATAAATGTTATCTTTCATCTTCAGCAGTTTGAAAATTAAAGATTGTTACATTTTTTTGTATTTGTAAGAAGTTACTAGCATAATTAAAGTTAAAACTTTTTGGTCTGTTCATGGCAAAGATCTAAAATCATTGAAAATATTACATATACTAGTAACCATTATGATAATGTCTACTTTATAACTAAATGTTCTTATTTGTGTTGTCTTTATTTTGAATAAATATTGTAGGAACAAGCATTGTTTTACAGTTTTAACTTAAGTCAATGTGTTTAGAGCAAAAGTTTGGCATGCCAAAGAATCCATCCCCTCTAAATACTATATGAAAGGTCAGCTACATCTGAATACTGAATGAAAAGTTAACTATGCATGTAATACTGTATGAAAGTTTAAGTACAACTGAATGCTGAATGAAGATTAACTGCTTCTGAGTATGGTATGAAAGGTCAAATGAATTTGAATTAATTATGAAAGGTCAGCTACATCTGCATACAGTTTGAAAGGTCTGAATACTGTATGAAAGGTAACTTCATCTGAAAACTGTATGAAATGTTAACTACATCTTAATACTACATCTTAATACTGTAAAAAAGATTAACTACATCTAAATGCTGCATAGAAGGTCTACTACATCTGAATACTGTATGAAAGGTCAACTACATCTGAATACTGTATAAAAGGTCAACTACATCTGAATACTGCATAAAAGGTCAACTACATCAGAATACTGTATGAAAGGTAAACTACATCTGAATACTGTATGAAAGGTAAACTACATCTGAATACTGTATAAAAAGTCAACTACATCTGAATACTGTATGAAAGGTCAACTACATCTGAATACTGTATAAAAGGTCAACTACATCTGAATACTGTATGAAAGGTCAACTACATCAGAATACTGTATGAAAGGTAAACTACATCTGGATACTGTATGAAAGGTAAACTACATCTGAATACTGTATAAAAGGTAAACTACATCTGAATACTGTATAAAAGGTAAACTACATCTGAATACTGAATAAAAGGTAAAGTACATCTGAATACTGTATGAAAGGTCAACTACATCTGAATACTGTATGAAAGTTAAACTACATCTGAATACTGTATAAAAGGTCAACTACATCTGAATACTGTATGAAAGGTCAGCTACATCTGAATACTGTATGAAAGGTCAACTACATCTGAATACTGTATGAAAGGTAAAGTACATCTGAATACTGTATGAAAGGTCAACTACATCTGAATACTGTATAAAAGGTCAACTACATCTGAATACTGTATAAAAGGTAAACTACATCTGAATACTGTATAAAAGGTAAACTACATCTGAATACTGAATAAAAGGTAAAGTACATCTGAATACTGTATGAAAGGTCAACTACATCTGAATACTGTATGAAAGTTAAACTACATCTGAATACTGTATAAAAGGTCAACTACATCTGAATACTGTATGAAAGGTCAGCTACATCTGAATACTGTATGAAAGGTCAACTACATCTGAATACTGTATGAAAGGTAAAGTACATCTGAATACTGTATGAAAGGTCAACTACATCTGAATACTGTATAAAAGGTCAACTACATCTGAATACTGTATAAAAGGTCAACTACATCTGAATACTGTATGAAAGGTAAAGTCATCTGAATACTGTATGAAAGGTCAATTACATCTTAATACTATGAATACTGTTTGAAATTTTAACTGTATCTGAATACTACATTCTGAATACTGTGTGAAAGGTTAACTGCATGTTAAAACTGCATCTGAACTTTGTAGAAAAAGGTTAACTGCATCTGAATACTTAATGAAATGTTAACTTCATCTGAGTACAGTACAAAAGGTCAGCTACATCTGAATACTGTGTGTAAGTTTAACTTCATCTGCATGTTGAATGAAAGTTCAACTACATCTGAATGCTAACAGTCATGAACCAAGAGGTATAATTGAAACATAAAATGTAGTTGAATTGGAGAAAAATTATTCTCTGAGTCTGACATAGCTCTTAGACTAGCTATGAAGCATTTTTTATAAAGCTGAACCCTGCTTTACATTATCATAGCAAAGAAAATTGTGAATAATATTTGACAGAAATAAAATGACATGTGACTGGATCAGTTGTATATCTAAGATACTGTTTTTGACTAGAATATAGATATTGAGCAGTTTACAAGAAGGTTTCACTTAAAGAAACTCCTGCACAGAATTACCCTTGGCATATATAATAATTTAAGGTGTGTTTAAAACCCAGTCTGCATATATCCAGCTACATAAGATTTGAGGAAGAAAAGTTAAATCAGGGCATTTGATAATTTGATCAGTAGAGAAATTTATACAAGGAAGCTAATGGTTTGAGAAAATTTGTGGTGCTAGTAGTTCAAAAGAAGTCACATCTTTCTGTATTTAATAGGTTTCTGTCCAAGAATCACTAAAGTACTTCATGATTCAGTATCAATGATCCATTTTCAGTTGCAAAGATAAAATGTACTAAAATAACAGCTTACACATATATGCTACAACTTCTTTAGATGAGCATCTAAATTTTTAACAGACATTTGAAATGAATTTAGATCCACCTAGGGTCTTGTGACTACCCATGTGACTGTAGCTTATTTAAGTTAGCTTAAGTTGGTTTTTCTTGGAGATTTGTTTATTAGGGGTTGTATTGAGCTGTTGAATAATGGGAATGTTGGTTAAAAGCATTGCTGTAACACTTACATATATCCTGTTATTTTAGTATATTTTATCTTTGCAAGTGAAACTTGGTCTTTAGGTAAAATACAAAGAAAAAAAATATTTTTCTGAAAAATTCCTTCAGCCTCCTTACAAATTTCTATGAAAACAGATTTATTACCAAAAAAATGTTATAAATTGTCCTAGAATCAGTCAACATGCTGTATTTTACCTATTATGAAAAGCTGGCCACTGCAACTTACATGTTATTTTAACAAAACTCTTCTTTGAAATACATATAATTATATCTTGTGACAAGTTTTTGATATCTTGTGAGAAGTGTTTGCCTATAGACAATTTTACAGTCCCAGGAATTTTCTGTGGTGCACTGTTCTCTTTTTTCACTGGGTTATCAATCATGCAGTGCCCAATGGCAAAACTTGAACAGTTAATTGTACACCAGTTCATGCTTAAAACATGCCGTTTGAATCATGCAACTTATTACTTGAAGAAACTTAACCAAAACACTGAGTGGTATTCTAGTATTTGATAATATGTTTTGGCTTTTAGCTCATCATCTGAGCACAAGGAGCTCATGGTGTGCCTTTGTGATCAGCTTTTGTCTTTTCGGTGTTCACCTGCATCAACAGTATCAGCTTCACTTCCTGTGCCTCAGGATGAAAATAGCGGAAATGTTCCTTGCATGAAATAAGTTGTTCAAAGAGTTCCATTCCAACAGTAGCCTGTATGGTAACCAGAAGTGAAAACATTGTTAGAAACCATATAGAGATTCAATATTCAAGGAATTCCAGTTTTAACTGTGGTTTTGAGGCAGCTTGAAGGGAAAAGATATATCTGTCTGAAGACTCAAGACCTCGAGGTTGAAATTAATAGTAGCATTATTCCAATGAACCACTTTTAGATTTTGAATCTTGGTTATTGCTATGGTTTTTCACATAAAAATGTATAGGAGAAGTCTTTTTCAAACACTAGGTAGAAAAGAGCTCTAAAGTTATTGAGCTTGTATTGTTTACATCTCCATAACATTAATTAATGCCACCAGGTACAGTACTTACATAGTTCTGCAAAGACATTGCAAAATAAACCATCTACCTGTGGGTGCATTGTTTTGAGAAATAATGTAATGAAATTTGAACGCAGAGTATATAATTTTAACTGTTGTACTCAAAAGAGCAATTTAGTGTCATTTTGATCATATCTGGGTTGGATGAAGTCGCATGCTGATTGCCAGCATGTTTTAGGAGACAAGGATAGAGTTTGACTTACTGCAACAATCAGGTGACTATGGAAGTGAGTGAATATAGTCAGTTTTCAGGCAAAACTTGAGTTAAGATTGTCGGAAGAAGTAGTATTCTGTCAACTTTGCTGGAGACAGATGGCCATTGTGGTTTTTCAGAGAAGGTGCTCAGTGGATCAGACAAGTGCAGATATGGGTAAATTGTTTTGTAAAAATGGATTGTAGTAAGTGTCCTTTATCATAAGCTATTTGATGCCATTAAACAATTGTCATCGTCATTGTCATCATACAATCATCATGACTTAAGTCACTGAAGATTGCTTTATTTAAAAAAATGTTCTACTGAAAATTTGGACCTTTGAACTTGCTTATCTTTATTTACTATTGCTTATTAAAGTTAGGGCCTTCAATCATAGCTAGCTGATGCTGTTAAACAATTTTCATTGTCATTGTCTTCATCATCATTATCATGAGTTAAAAATAAGTGAAGATCACCTGATTTTAAAAAATGTGTTGCATTTCATCTTGACCTTTAAAATTGCTTATCTTTATTTACTTTTGCTTATGAAACTCTTTTCTTCACAATCTGGACTGCATACATCCTACAGCAAGTCTTCTTGTGAATTATTTTAATTTTGATCTACTCCAAGATTTTCCCAAAAGTCGTAGCATAGCCCCATTATTTCTAAGAAACAGTCATTTTGGGTACATTAATCAAGCAGCTGGATTTCAGTCCTTTATTGATTCTAGAAGTTCTGATTACTTTGCTCACATTTGGTAAGATTTCAAATGACGTGTGTTTTTGTTTACTGCTAGATTTCAAGAGTAATGATCATTGTCGTATAAAGGTTACTAATGTATGCTGAGAAAAATGTATACAATATTTGATACACCCTCAGTTCAGTCAATTTGTCCTGGATAGGGTCATAGTCCTGAAGTCATAATTACCTTCATCTGAAATGTCTTCTCGCTGCTAGTTGAAGTTAAAAGTAAATAAATATATATTTATAATCCCATGATGCCAGTTACAAATGTAAACATTCTAATGAAGTATTCTCACAGTCCCATGATGCCAATTACACATGTAAAAATGTTTTTCTCTCAGACTCATGATGCCAGTTACAAATATAAAAATTTAGTTTTCTCACAGCCCCATGATGTCAATTACAAATGTGAAAATGAAGTTTTTCTCACAACCTCATGATGCCAGTTGCAAATGTAAACACTCTAATGAAGTATTCTCACAGTCCCATGATACCAATTACAAATGTAAAAATGTTTTTCTCTCAGACTCATGATGCCAGTTACAAATGTAAAAATTTAGTTTTCTCACAGCCTCATGATGCCAATTACAAATGTGAAAATGGAGTTTTTCTCACAGCCTCATGATGCCAGTTACAAATATAAAAATGAAGTTTTCTCACTGCCTCATGATGCCAATTACAAATTAAAAAATTAGGTTTATCACATCATTTTAAATACACCTTCACATGTGACATCTTATTAAGCAACAAAATGTCAGTGATGATCAGATAATATATATGTTACTTGCATGTCTGTGTGTCTGTCCCAATTTTTTTCGAAGAATAACACCAAAAGTACATAAGCGATTTTCTTCAAACTTCATACACTGACATAGCACATTGGGAGGAAGTGCATTGTGTAAGAACAATAACTCTACCTAGCCTACTTTTAGAGTTATTCCCCTTTATCAGATTTACTTGAAAATTTGTCCGAAGCATAACTCCAAAAGTACTTGTTGGATTTTATTCAAACTTCATACACTGACAGAGCGCAGTGGGAGAAAGTGCAATGTGTAAGAACAATAACTCTACCTTTCCTTCTTTTAGAGTTATTCCCCTTTATCAGATTTATGTTAAAAGATTTTTTTGTCCGAATCATAACTCCAAAGTACTTGAGGGATTTACTTCAAACTTTATACACTGACAGAACACATTAGTAGGAAGTGCAGTGTGCAAGAACAAACTCTTCTTGCCTTCTTTTAGAGTTATTCCCCTTTATCAGATTTATTGATAAAAAATTTCCAGAGCATAACTCCAAAAGTACTTGAGTGATTTTCTTCTTAATTTAACTTAATACGCTGATAGGAATTGCAGTGTGCAAGAACAATAACTGTACCTTGTCTATTTTTTGAGAGATTTTCTTCAAACTGCATTATGCACATTATTACATTTAGTTTTTGAAAGTACAACCTTCAGGTAACTTCTTCCCGACGGGTGGGATTAACCATGTGTAACATGGCTCTTGTTTTTATAAAAAGAGTGGGGCTTTAAAGTAAAAGAAAATTTCTGTTACATTTTTCCTTAAGGTCCAAAATTAATAAAGTACTATCCAGTAGTTATATAAAAAGTATTGACAAAAATCATTGGGATATAGAAATCAGGTAGCAGTATTATTAATTATGGGAGTTGCATTTAGTCACTGGTCTGTACTCCTCCCAGATGTGTGTTTATCTATCAGGCTGGCTTTTACCTGCTATTAGTTTTACAAAAATTGCTTTGAGGAAATACCCAGTCCTTTAAAATCGATAGATGACACTCGCAGTTAAAGTGGATTTTATCGGCCCTTGTTTAGGTAAGACTGGATTTTACTGGAAGTGATATCGCTTATGTTCTTTTTTCATCTGTAGATTGATTATAAACAGCACATTAGAAATAAAACTATAGGATTTTCTTCAGAATAGTTTAGGAAACTTATTTTTCTTCATATTGACTTATCCAATCACTTACTTTAGTGCAGTTTTTTTAATTGTATCTGAATAAATATCTCTGTAAACTTAAGACATTGAATTTGATGAAAAACAGCCCAGTTTGTAGATGTCGTTGAATAAGAGATAGTTTATTATTAAGATGTGATTGAAATGGAATTTGACAAAAAAGAGAAGAGTATTAGGCATGTCTTTTCGTAATAAGAAAGTTGTTATATATTTGCAGCAATATATGTTCCATTTTTAGCATGAGTGAGGATTGAATTACAAGTGGGTGAGTATTACTGCATCATTCATACACTGACTTCATACCAAGTCTTTAATAGTATTGTGTCATGAAAAAATAAAAGCAAAGAAATATTGTTTTGAGTTGTTCAATTGTTTTTTATTCAATAGAACTACTTTATATGAACATGTGTTGTCAGTGTGTTGCAATTGGACAATTTTGTGGTGACAGATTTGTTTAACAAAGAATAGTTAAGGTTTGTATGAAAGTGGTACCTTAATTGTAAATAATTACATTAATTATAGTATGCTCAGTTGGTTTGTACATACTGTGAAGGTGGACAATATGTTGAAAGGCCAAATCTTGATTGCAAAAAGAAGCTGTACATGAAGAGCATATAAATGCTGGATGAATTAAAGGAAAAAGCACAAGACTGTCATGTAGTAGTGAAAAACCTTAAAGACAAAAGTTGTTATGGGAGACAGTCTGCCAGGAGGAAAGGATAATTTTGTTTTGTGTAGACAGTTGAGTTTAGAAAAAAAAAAGAAAATCAACCAAACAAGTGATGAAAATGATTTTGTCAGTACTTCAAGGTCCACAAGCTTTACAAGCTGAATAGGTTAATACTGACAAGAAACCAGAGGTATACACAGACAGAACTGGAACAAATTGAGCTTTGCCATGCCAGACTTATTAAATTATTAATATTACTATGAAGAACAGTCTCAACATATTGTTATAATATTTGGTCATTGTGTGCAGTAGCCATTAAAGTTATAATACTGCCTATTAAAAAAAAAAAACAACATTATCACCAATTTATGAAAATATTTACACCAATGAATAGATAACTTGCTAAAAAGAAAATTTGCTGTTTATTTTCACCGATAACTTGTCCCTATAACTCTTGGATGTCAGCAGGTATAAAAATAACTACTTTCCTTTTCTGTAACCTCTCCACCATTGCCCGGATTTAGTCAGATGATGCTTATTTGCAGACATAAGTTATTTTCAGAAACAACATTTCATTTAAAGAACCTGACAGATTTAGTGCTGATAAGTAGCTGGACAGATCATACTTCTTCTTCAGTAATTTTTCAACTTTTTTCTCAGTATTTTCAAGGTTTTGACGACCACAGTTCCTAGAACATTTTGGTCTATCTTTTTGCATTAATTTACATTTTGAATGATCCATTATTGTCGTCAGTGTCATGTATTCAAAATCGATCATGTGACATTAATGACTTGTTTTACAGATACCGGCAAAGTACCTTCAACATTTTCAAAAGCAATTTAAGACCAGCATGTCCTGAAATATTTGAGATAACTTAATCCTGATGTATCTCATGCATATCTTGCCATCCACGAAAATAAGCTGTGCAGACTAGGTGTTGATAATGTTTTTAAGCATTCTAGAGTTCGTATTTGGTTTATTTTTATACCCCCACCACAAAATGTGCGTGCGTCCGTCGGTCGGTCGGTCCGTCCATCCATCGGTCGGTCAGTCCGTCTCCATTATCGTGTCCGCTCTATAAATCCTATACCGACTGAAGGATTTTCTTCAAACTTAGCTGAAATGTTCACCTCAACAAGGGGATGTGCAGAACCCATGTTGCCCAGGTGTCAGCTCAAGGTCAAGGTCACAATTGAAGATCAAATATCAAACAGTCAAATATTAGACATTATGTCGTGTCTGCTCTGTAAGTCCTACACTAATTGAAAGATTTTCTTTGATCTTGGCTCAAATGTTCACCTCAACAAGGGGATGTGCAGAACCCATCTTACCCTTGTGCCAGCTTAAGGTCAAGGCCACACTTGCAGGTCAAAAATTGCCTTAGAAAATGTTCTGAAATTTTAAGATGTACTTGAATTTTTCTAAAACTAGAACGGATAATCATTTGAAACTTCAAATATATACGAAGTGTCGCAAGTAAGATATACAGGTCAAGTTTCATAATTAAAAAAAGTGGGGGGGGGGGGGGGGGGGATAACTTTGTATTGTATTTTGACAAAGTTAAGTCCATTTTTATATCTTTAAATTTATTTACTATAATATTTCTTAAACCAGAACAGATATTTACTTGAAACTTAAAATTTATATGAATGGTTGCAAGCAAGCTCAGATGACGAAAATTCTACAATTCCATTGAATTATGACACAAGTTATGCCCCTTTTAGGCTTAGAAAATGTTCTGATTTAACCATTAATACTTAAATGTTTCTGAAACTAGAACAGATATTCACGAAAATGAAAGGTTATTTGTAACTGTTTCAAACATGATTTGACAATATATATTTATACTGTTACCTGTACACATACATGCCGTTTAGGGTTGGATCATTAACGGGAGATTTGTGGAAAATCGCCGGGTTTTTGGACATCACAACGGGGTAAAAACGGAAACCAAAAAAAAAAAACAAAAAAAGAAAAAAAACGTTCGCTCGTATGAGGACGAGTATATCTGATCGCTTGTCCTGCAATACGCTGTCAAAACGAAACCGGAAGCTTGAGTAAGGGGGAGCACTGCACTGCGCCTTTTTTACCGCACAGTACCGTTGATCTTTTTTCTCCTAGGTCTCCAGGACTGGTGATGATGCAGGACGAGTAGAAATTTTGATCACTCGTCGTCGTCACTGAATGAAAAATTTGTTCCCTGGATTGATACGTATAAAAGACTTGCGAATACAAAATAATTGCCTACCGCCTTCTGTTTTATTTACACATTGATGCAGTGTGTAACTGCACAAAAATAAAAAAATACACTTTTAAATGGTGTATTTCGAAAATAACTCGCTTTGTTACTCAATTTCCAAACATCAAACAGTATGGAGCATAAAAAAACGCACCGCTAATTCAGCTCAAAAGTAACTGTGTAAAGGTCGTTTATCTTTCAACAGACTTCAAAGGAGCCGACTTCTACGAACACGTGGGCTGACGTAGTGCTAGCTGCAAACATTAGGCTAAAGGATTTCATTTATTAATTCCAAGGCACCGACAGAAGCTATCAATTATCGAACTGGTTTTTCACGGTCATTTGGTCTTTGACAAGTTTATTAGGGTGTCATTGCAACGGATTAGCGAGGTGTGATATACACAGACGGTCCGGGACTTATGTTGTGGATTCGTTTTTGGCAGATTTTTAAACTATCTGGATTCAACGAATATTATGGATTTTTATCTTTCAAGGCAAAATGTTGATTTATCGGGAGATTTGGGTGCTTCGCCGGGGCGCCGGGGCAAAGGTCTAAATATCGGGAGAACCCGGCGAGTAACGGGAGAACGGCATGTATGCCTGTACAATTTGTTTGTTTTTTTCACCAGAGATAATTTCTTTTTATGTGTATGTAGTTGTGCCACTAAAGTTATTCCCTTAACCACCTTTCCATGTCGTCTTCTGTCAAGGACATCGGTGGGGGTGTGAATCGCATTCAGCGATAGTTCTAGTTGATGCTGAATATGGCCAGTATTATATCTTTAAAGAAGTTTCTTTTTAATCATATTGGTATTGTGCATACTCCTGTTGTTGAAATTATTCTTAAAGCATTTTCTTGCAGAAATTTCAATTTCTGCTTGCAAAGTGCAGTTATGGTCTTTTGGCTTGAGACAGTTTTGTTCCCTATCCAAAATGGCTTGAGGGAGTAAGTAATTGTTATAATCAAAATTTATTCTAATTCTCTTGAAAACAGATTGTATATGGAAAGAGAAAAGAAACATCAGTGATGTAGCTATGTGAAAATTCCCCTCTGAAGAGAAATCTTGCTCAAATTTCAGTTTTATTTTAGACCTCATTTCCTAAATTCTTATTTCTAAGTTCTGTTTAGAGTATGATTTTTTTTCACATATGCCTGCAGCCATATTTGACTTTTTAAATGGCATGAAAGCCATAGGTTCGATATACCTGCACAGTATATCTGAAATATATATACACAGAAGAAGAAAGAAAGCCATTTTCTGTGGAAGAGGTTGTAAGAAGTGATGACAGAACAGTTTTCTACCAGCACAATTTCAAATATTCTGTTGTTATTGTATCACTTATCAGGCAGTGATGCAAATTCTATTATGATCATTATTACCAATATCTGTCCTTAGTATTTATTTATATACAACTTGTAAGCAAATAAAACTGAAAATATTCTTATTTCTGCTCTTTTTCTTTCTTTAACAAGTATATTTATACACAAAAGTTCTGCTAATAAAAGCAGATATTCTGATACTTCAAATATTACAAGCATTACTTATATCAGTTTCCATGGATCAGTAAAAATTGTCCATTGTTTTACAGTGTATGTGTGAAATTTTGCTGCTTCGTTGTGGACATTTTTGACTGAATGCTGTCTTGGTAAACCATTTAGAAATTGTAAAGTTGAAACTGATAATGTATTTTTGCTCAGGGCGAGTGATCCAATGTTACAAATGACACCAAGCTTATTACAAATCACCAATCAACCAGAATTTTCTACCTACCACCGAAACAAATAGTACTATCGATTCAAACATTTAAAATAACAATGTGCTAAGAAGTTCAGTGATCATTTAGCAGTCTAGAAATTACTTAATTCAATATGTACTACGGTGGTTTGAGAGAAAGTTTTTGTTTTTGTTTTTTTTTTTTGGACATGTTTCTGTCTCATGCTTTATGTAGAAATGGCTATTTTTAGGATGCTCATGTTTGTTATTGTCAGGACCTAGTCTAGTTACGCAAGGAGTCAGTTTGATCAAAAGATTAGCATCGTTAAGCAATAAGCATTTTAATTAAGATTTTGGATGTAGAGAGCAGCAGCTGTTTTTATATGACTGAAGGTGCATATTATGTTACGGTCCTTGATATTTATTTTGAAAGTTAGAGGTCTACACAAGGTATGCATTTATAGCAGTCTAACTGTTCAGACATTACTTAACTTATGATTAGGAAGACTCAAAAATATATTTATAGCATAAAAGCTGGGAGTTACAGTGCTAAACTTTGAATTGAACAGGCATGCACAATAAAAAAGGCTCATAGCATACAAGCTTGGGAACAGACATACATAAGAAAAACATTTATTGCATTCAAGCTGGAAAACAAGCATAAATAAGAAAAACATTCATAGAATACAAGCTGGGGAATAGGCATACATAAGAAAAACATTCATAGCATACAAGCTGGGGAACAGGCATACATAAGAAAAACATTCATAGAATACAAGCTGGGGTGACAAGCTGGGGAAAAAGCATACATAAGAAAAACATTCATAGAATACAAGCTGGGGAATAGGCATACATAAGAAAAACATTCATAGAATACAAGCTGGGGAATAGGCATACATAAGAAAAACATTCATAGCATACAAGCTGGGGAACAGGCATACATAAGAAAAACATTCATAGAATACAAGCTGGGGTGACAAGCTGGGGAAAAAGCATACATAAGAAAAACATTCATAGAATACAAGCTGGGGAACAGGCATACATAAGAAAAACGTTCATAGCATACAAGCTGGGGAACAGGCATACATAAGAAAAACGTTCATAGCATACAAGCTGGGGAAAAGGCATACATAAGAAAAACATTCATAGCATACAAGCTTGGGAACAGGCATACATAAGAAAAACGTTCATAGCATACAAGCTGGGGAACAGGCATACATAAGAAAAACATTCATAGCATACAAGCTTGGGAACAGGCATACATAAGAAAACGTTCATAGCATTCAAGCTGGGGAACAGGCATACATAAGAAAATCGTTCATAGCATACAAGCTGGGGAACAGGCATACATAAGAAAAACATTCATAGCATACAAGCTGGGGAACAGGCATACATAAGAAAAACGTTCATAGCATACAAGCTGGGGAACAGGCATACATAAGAAAAACGTTCATAGCATACAAGCTGGGGAACAGGCATACATAAGAAAAACATTCATAGCATACAAGCTGGGGAACAGGCATACATAAGAAAACGTTCATAGCATTCAAGCTAGGAAATAAGCATAAATAAGAAAAACATTCATAGCATACAAGCTGGAAAGACAAGCAGGGGAACAAGCATACATGAGAAAAACATTTATTGCATACAAGCCAGATAGAAAGAACAAGAAAATACATTCATAGCATACAAGCTGGAGAGACAAGACTGGACTTTGATTCACAAGATGCATGCACTAGAAAATACATTCATAGCATAATGATACAAGCTTGATAGACAAAAACAAGAAAATATGTTCATAGCATACAAGCTGGAGAGACAAAAACAAGAAAATATATTCATAGCATACAAGCTGGAGAGACAAGAGAGGACTTTGATTTTCAAGATGCATGCACTAGAAAATACATTCATAGCATACAAGCTGGATAGACAAAAACAAGAAAATACATTCATAGCATACAAGCTGGAGAGACAAGAGAGGACTTTGATTTACAAGAGGCATTCTCAAGAAAATAATTTCAAAGCATATAGGCCTGAGAGACAAGACTGGACTTTGATTTACAAGAGGCATGCACAAGAAAATACATTCATTGCATACAAGCTATTTAAAAGGGGCATACACAAGAAAAACATCATTCTAATAGGAAGCCAACTGTTGAGACAGTACTAAACCATACCAATGATTACTGATCAGATTATTCAGACAAGTCATACACAACAAATACATTTTTAGCTTTTGAACAACTTTGATTTCCAACCTGTTACCTTACTGAACTTTGTTTTGATTTACATGAGTGTTCCACAAGAAATACAGTTACACAGTTTTAGTAATCCAGTTGGACAGATATGACTGACCTGACTTGCAAATACATGTACTACTGAACAGACATGACTTCACTGTCACTTACAAGCTTCAAAGAAGTGCATCGTAAGTACTTATTCTTTTGAAGCATACAAAATAAGTATGGTCTTTTAGTTAAATATTGACACAAATTTCTGAAAATTTTGTTTACTGTAAAGAAAAAGTTACACATTATAACTGCATATAATATAACAAGAGACAATGATTTTGCACTGCCTTGGTTCAAGAAATGTATTGCCAATAACCATTTTTATGAGTAATTGATGGTCCTGTAAAATGGTACCCAAGGAAACAAGGACTGGTAAGTAATGCACAAATAGGTAGGTATATGATAAACTTTTTACAAAAAAGTGATTGTAATTTCTGAGAAAGTATTTCAGGAAATATTTCATTAGTAAGTTATGTCAGTTTTAACTTGTGTAATATATAAAGTAACATAATTACTAATATTTTTGAAATGATACTGAATGATTTATACTGAGTATCTTCTTTCAGCTATGTTTTGAAGAGTTTTGAACCACACTCCTAGTATTTATATGTCTCTCCAGAACAAAACATATTGTCACACATAACACTTTTAAAGGATTTGCCTTATGTTCATGAGCCCTTAAAAGAATATTAGCATCTTACATGCACCTGGTTAATGTAGTAGGGATTAATGCAAATTTACTTGATTTGGGGGAAATCAACAAGTTTTTACCTACTGGAAGATGTAATTTCTTATCTTCATGAAACAGTAGTATAACATTTGCCTACAAAATTGTGCACCTGACTGTTTTGGTGCAGATGAATCAATTATGAGAAGGTTTATTACCCTTGATTCAAGAAAAAACAGTAACATTTAACTTTAATTTTATATGCTGTTGTCTTAAAATTGTTTTTGATACACAGTTTTAAAAAAATGTTCTGTCAAGTTTCAGTTTACAAACTGTACATACTGTATATTGCTGTTCAGACTCCCAAGAGGCCATGCATTTTGCACAATTTTGATTTCAAACTTTTTCAAGCATACCATGTACATTTTTTGTTTTAGCCAGAAAAAATTGTTTCAGGGCTTCTGGAATCTGTTGAAATGTATTTTTGGGAATTGTATTCTTGAAATTGTAAAAACATACCTGGATTAAAATTGCATACCGGCACAGTCTTGCTGCTGTTATAGAAATATTTACGTAAGTGTTAAGAAAAGGTCTACAGTTCTAGCCAGGTTAATGACCTATGAAACATAAAAAATTTGGCTTTTCAGAGAAATATAGTTGTAGTTTTTGTTTATCTTACATAATTTTCTCACCTACAAGATCCATAGTTTGTGCTTTAGTGTCAGTCATGGTAAATAGTATAACCTCCTATAGTGCTGTTTAACTGTTCTTGTTCATTCAGTTTTAGCAAAGGTTACTTTCCATAGATATTTATGTGGAGAAAATTCAGTTTATTAAAATGTTAGGTGCTGTCCTAATTGATCATTGAAAAATACACCTGCTAATTAGCCTAGCTGTACTACAACACTAGCCTTAAGGAAACTGCTTTGATACAAGTAAATTTTGATCATTTAGGAATTGACCTTAAGACATCGAATTTGATTGACAGGTCATTCAGCCAATCACTGAGCAAGAATGAATAAATCCAGTGCTGTTGCTAACTGCCTTTTTCTCCAAAAAAAACTTTACATGTTGGACATGGTAAGAAAGTTACTAACTTTAGTTAATCGCAGAAAAAGTGATCAAATGAACACAAGTGTGTTAATTTTTAAAATGTCATTCTAAAAAGGTTCATGAATAATGTTTATTATAGAGACTTACACATGTAGAAGAAATTACATACCCACTGACAGTATTATTTTTGTGTGTGCTTTTTTCTTGTTGCCTGATCTGTGAGAACTTGTTTCATTTTTAGCATTTAAATCATACTTAATTAAGAATATTGATAAATTGAATTATTTTATTTATAATGACATATTTAGTCAGAAAATAATGTAGACAGTAAACAAAACGACTGTCCCAATATTTCTTCAAATCAATCTGTTAAGCTTCTTAATATTGGCAAAGTTTTTATTATGCTTCTGGAGCAGTTTTCTCTCAGTAGTTTCTGCTTAGTTTATTTTGTCATCCATCCATATGTACGTCATTCTTTTTGTCTGGACCATAAACTCAAAAACCAATTAAGGTATCAACATGAAACTTCAGATGGATAGATCTGAGGGCAAGTGCAATGCAAAAGAACTATTACATTGCGTCATTTTAGAGGTATTGCCTTTTGTTGATTTTTATAATATTTTTTATACCCCCGCTTCGAAGAAGTGGGGAAGTGGGGGGTATACTGTTTTACCCTTGTCCGTGTGTCCATCCGTCCATCCGTAATAAATTTCCGTTGCAGTTTTCTCAGCAACTATAACATGCAGAAGCCTGATATTTCACATATTGCTATACCCTATAGTCCCATATGGTGTAAAGCGATTTTATGCTCCTTGCTCATCTACTTCCTGTTTACCGAATATTTTTAGATTTTGTCACTATATAGGTGCATTACATCAACCAAACGACATCTTTATTTTCCGTCGCAGTTTTCTAAGCAACTAGAGCATGCAGTCGCCTGATATTTTGCATATTGCTTTATCCTATAGTCCCATATGGTGTAAAGCGATTTTATGCTCCTTGCTCATCTACTTCCTGTTTACCGAATACTTACATTTTTACACATAGTTGACATACATTCACAATTTCCGTCACAGTTTTCTCAGCAACTATAAGATGCAGTAGCCTGATATTTTGCATATTGCTTTATCCTATAGTCCCATATGGTGTAAAGTGATTTTATGCTCCTTGCTCATCTACTTCCTGTTTACCGAATACTTAGATTTTTACACATAGTTGACATACATTCACAATTTCACAATTTCCGTCACAGTTTTCTCAGCAATTATAAGATGCAGCAGCCTGATATTTTGCATATTGCTTTATCCTATATTTTCAAATGGTATAAAGCGATTATATGCTCCTTGCCCATCTACTTCCTGTTTACCGAATACTTAGAAGTTACCAACACACAGGAAAGGAGGTTCACTTGATCGTGTTTTTGTGAATAAAGACTTCGATGAATCAGAAATCACAGATGTAATACCTGTTCATTATTCTGACCATTTTCATATTCATCTAGCTGTGCCTTGGATGAAGTTGTATTAAGTTCAGGTAAATACTCGGAAAAATTTGACACTCTTTATACGTATGACAAATTACATTATGAAAGTCAAATTTCTGATAGCGGGGGTATCACTAGTGAGCATTAGCTCACAAATTTACTTGTTCATACTTACTTTTGTCCGAAGCACAACTCTAATACTATAAGTAACTACATCAACTTGAAATTTAATTGGTTGATAGATCTCATTGAGGAGAAGTGCAGTGCACAGGAACCGTATCTCTCTGTTGCATAATTTTGAGTTATTGTCCTTTGTAAATTTTCATTCTTAATTTTTGGCAAAACCGTAACTCGTACACGCTATACAATAGCTTTTTGGCCCATTTATTTAAGTATAGTGATTTATGTATATAATTTTAAACATTTTGTATATATAAAGGCAATAATTTGTATTTGAAACAAGTGTGTATTTACAATGCAGTATGTCACTGTTCATATTAATTAAAATGATACTCATAAATTTTGCATAAAGGGAAAGGCAGTGTAGAGAAATAATGATCATATTACAAAAAATAAAGTTTGTACTGATGCAGCATAAAAGGAATGACATTTAAAGCTTTATAATATAAAATGAATAGCTGATTTTTTTGATATTCACAAAGTGAGAGAGTGCCACCATTTTAGATATTTATTAATGGAATACAGGTGTTCATGATGCCAGATACCCATTTCGGGTGAAAAATCATCAAAATTCAGCATTAGTACATTTGCCTTTGATAATAAATGCTAGACATAACAACAATGATTTCCCCAAGATTTAGGGAGGCGTTGTTCCTTAGCCACTGTTAAAAGAAAAATTTTCGGCTTTCTCCTGATAGCAAATTCTATTTTGAACAGTCTTCAGTTAGCCGCTAAAAGCAAACATCTCTCATTCTTACATCACACAACCACTATGAAGCAGTATGGATTTGCCAGACAGGACATTACGGCTAGAATGGATATTATTTAAGATGTTTCGGATAAGGGAGGCTTCTCTGCTTCAGAATTCATCTGGTGTATTAAAGAATGATCAGTGTAAGACTGTTGGGTGAATGAGTACTAAGGTGAAATGAGGGGTACTCATTAAGAGAAGAGATTAGGGAACTCGGTGAATTTCCAGACTTAAACGAAAAAAGGTAAGTTTACCTTCATTAGATTGAAGGTTAAGATTGTTTACTTTGCTTTAACCTTTTAGGCTTTTAATCTTCATAGAACAGCTGATTTAAGGCAGAAACAAATGGACAAATGCAACAGTATTGTTGTCCAGCAATGTTCTTGACATAACTGTCACAGTGGCATAAGTGTTGTTAGTGCATCAGTCTGTCTGTCAGGGTGTGTGTGATTTTTCCATTCGATCTAGTTCCGATGGAAACATTTAACAACTACATTTATAAATGATGTATCTGGGTAAGAGGAAATGTCGGGTTGTAAAATCATGATTATTGCTCAAAGGTCAATGTTGACCTGAGATGTCAGAGGTAAAAAATATGAGCAGTTTTGCTTCTCTGGTTTATGACTGTAATGCTTAGAATGATTTTTAACCAAGTTTGCATAGAAGTTGATACTGTCATTTGGTTAAAGTGAATGTTATTTTCTGAATTCAGGGAAAATAAGTAAATTTACGCTTCTTTCTAGTATCAAATCAGTCATGATCTGCATTATTTTCATGAAAAATCATGTTAGATACAAGACTGTATAAGGGTGCAACTGGTGTAACAAAACACTTTTCAATATGATACTAGTTTTTTGGAATGTGACCAGTCAAAAATAAAGTTAAATGCAGATTCAAAGATAATTGATTTGTCAGCTTTTTGTAAAACATTCTTTTTCTTGGTTTCACTACAGTAAAACTTGAGCATCAGAAATTTGATTGGACCACCTTGGACCAAAGGTGGTCCAGTCTGGTTATTTACTTCCTAATTTATACCTGCAATATCTTAAAGTTATGGATTGCAAAATATTTGTCACATTTGTATATTCATCATATTTTATGACATTACAAGCAAACTTACTTGATGAACTGAGCTGAACCTGCTCACTAGTGGTTTAAAGATGTTAGAAGAGTAAAAATAATATAAATTTTGCACATTTTTTGAAATTAAAATTCAGTTTAATAGTTTGGGTAAAGAATAAAGAAAAACCTTGCAACATCAACAAAATTTTCTAAAAGACATGAATGATGACTAGAAAGTTGAGCAAATTTTCTACAATCAGATCAGGCAGAAAATGCTGCCATACACTTATCATTTAAAATAGAAAGAAAAAAAAATGGTTATAATGGATGAATAAATTATGTATGAAGTATGAATTAGTAGTGTCTTGGAAAATGTTGTTATGACATGAATGTTTGTTAAGTAGAATGATGCAGTTCATTTTGAAAATGAGCTACCAGAGTAGGATTTCAACCAAGGTCCTTCTGCATCGAAAGCCAGTTCTTACCTATGATCCAAAGAACTGATTCCACAGCACATCTATCTGTCTATTTATCCTTGTTACTGGTTGCCCTATATGACTGAACCACCTGCAGAGATTAGTTATAAAATGCTGTGGGGGATAGTGCAAAATACAGAAAGCATCCCTTTCCAGAAACACCCCTGGTTCTTTTGCATGCTCTGTGTACAGCACCGGTACATGGGACCACATAACGTCACATCCAAAAGAGAATTAGTAATGTTAGTGGAGGAGTTGGGGATCAATCTCGGGACCCCTGGGTTACCAGTCCAGAGCATTACCACTGAACTGCTCCTCCACAGCACAGTTGTCTGAGGTTGTATCTATACAATTATACATGTAGGTCTGTGTGCACTGGACTGTAACAATGTAAACGAGAAACAGTTAATAAAAATCTCTAAGAATGGTGTTTAGAACTGTTTCAATGGTAATTGTTTGAAGCATTAGTAACAAAAATTTCTCTCATCCCCTTGCAGCTTCTAATCATCAAAGTGTAACTGTTCTTTATAATTTCATAACGTAATGTCACTTTATATTTTGAAACATAATGCCAATACCAACTGGTTGTTACATGAGCAGGGGCATGGCACATGGGCATACCAATTAGGACACTTCACAAACACAATCCACTCTGCATCATGATGTGCCCTTTGCAGCTTAAGGGACTGTGATAAGGTCTGGTCTGCTGTGCATCTGCACTTTTGATGGCAGCCTCCAGGTGTTTATTCATTTTCACTCGTGGAATCAAGCTCATTGGGACTCTTGAGATGGACTTCAGCGGAATGCATGATTGTGGCAGATGGATATATCTGAGCAGTCTCCAGTTGTTGACATTTGAAGTGGTACCAGTCTTTTGCCGCACTTTCTCATTAAAGATGGTGTTGGTCACATTTTATAAAGGGGAGCTGTGAATGTTTTCACATCAAGAGGCAGTCATCGATTTTGTTCATATGCTTGGTTTATGTAAATTTCTTATTTTGAAGTTACATTTCAGGTAACAGCTTGAGAAGTCTGAATTATTGAAATGTAGGAAAATTGTAAGTATTAACATAAGAAAAACATCAAGTAGAAAGAGCCCTGTTGTTAGACATCTCCCGTGTAATTGAATGTTGGTGAGTTGGGTGTAATTGTCATCCAGTATTAGCAAAGCTTCTGGAAGCTTTGATTCAATTAATTTGAAGTCGCAAAATTCAAAAGTAAGTCAACTGGGAGTGAAGAAAAAAATAATACAGGTGGGCTTCAGTCTGCGAATTTAATGGTAGCCTGCTAGCACATGGCTAGTAAAATTTGGGTCAGGCCCGTAAAAATTTCCAAGTCACTAGCTGGACTGGACTGTGAAAAATTAGCAGCTGATCACCTTATTTTTTGAAAATGAAATGACTGAATTTCAAATGGAACAACTCATTTATCCTTGATCCAGGGAATAAGATTACAAAATAACTGTATTAATCATTATTCTCGACTTTACTTTCCATTTTAAAAGTTTAACATTTCTGGGCTTGTAAAAACCTAATTGGGCTAGTTGATATTGCCAATCACTAACTCAAATGGCTTGTGGTTTTCTGGCCCTAAATTCTTTTACTGGGGGGCTTAAGATTAAGTCTATATACATAGCCAGCAATTATTTCTTTTCAGAACTGTCTTATGGAGAAAATGAAACTTACTGAATACCGTACTGAAAAAAGTCCAGCTTCTTTAAATTTTCCTTTGAGAAGTCTAATAATATGCTTAATACTCAGAACTTTAATAAGTGTTTTAAAACAGTCCTGAAAATTCAAGGGTCCAGTTTTACTTGCAAAGATGAAATACACAAAAATATACATGGATTTACATATTGTATTGTGATTATTTTTTTATGATCACCTAAAATTTTCAACAGACTTTGGACATTTGTTATGGTTGCAATAAATATACATCTCCTACCTAAATAACCATGATGTTGCATCAGTTTCAAGAAAACATTTGTGTTTCCTACATATGTAAATGCTATTATTTTTTTAGCTCACCTGAGCATGCTCATTGTGAGCTTTTGTTTGCGTCTGGATGCATCAATATTTCCTTTTAACGGGTCAGAAATTTCGAATGTATTTTAAATCAACTCCTGGTTTTATTTCTTAATCCAAGATATTACGAAAATCTGGGATTTCATATTATATGATCTTTGACTTTTAAACTAGAAAATTGAAGTTGTCCCTCGGCTTATCAACGGCGCCATTTTTGCAAAAATACATGGTGAGAGAAAGCGAATCTTAAGATTTGTGACGTAAATGTGGTCCATTGGAGAATGGCGGAAGTGTACACATGGTGATTCGTAGATTTCATCTAAATAAATTGTTTTATTCATATTTGGATAAGTAATGTAACTTATCATCTAAAACAATTAAATTTAATCATGCAAAGTTCTGTACAAGATACACCTTGGTAAACTAAATTATCTATTCATTTGAAGCTCTTTCCGTATACAAATCTTAGGTCCGCGGACAGAACAAGGCATGTCTTAAATACTTTTAGATCATTCATAAAAAAGAATACCAATTGTATTATTCTTCAGTTTATACAATCAATACCTGGATTAATCTAATTATTTGCTCTTACGAAGCTCTGTCCACAGAGAAAACTTAGATCCGCGGTCAGAACTTAGATCCTGTAATAAGTCATACCCCTGGTTGTCAATGGTTTTGTTTATCAAAATATAACGCAATTTTGACTTTAATCTGTGGTTATTTTTTAAACCATTAAACTTTTTTAGTGTCGTTATTTTATTTCATTTATTCTTTCAGGTTTGAAGTTGATTTACAATTGTTAAATGAAAACTTCAAAGTCGTGATGAAAGTACCTTATGTTCCGGTGACTAAAAATCAGCATCATAATACGAGTGACAGTTATTACCTTCACTGCATTCTTTATTCTTTTTTTTTATGTTTGCATATTTAATTCAAATAAAAATACTATACCAGTTCTCTGGAAAAATGACATTTAATTCCAAATAAAATTTCCAAGTGTTAAAGTACTATGTCCTTATCAGACCTATTAATGCCAACAGGACAGCATTTATATCTATGCAATTGTGATGTTATTGCATAATAGCCTGTGACATATCTGAGTTTGGATAAGCCACTGTTAATTGCCGTTTGATCTTCGAAAACCGGTTATACATGAGTGGTTTCAAGTTTGACCTAATTTGCCTGTCATAAAAAAAAATGCCGCAAGCATTATAATCCGCTGTGAAATAATAATGATACTAATTAACTGCTTTTTAACAAAGTCACCCAAGTTAATGCCAACTATGATTACTATAGTATTGTACTTTGCAGAAAACTTGTGTTTGTAAAATGCAATAAAATGATTAATTGATAATTACACTGAATTTAATAATTTGCATAGTATATCATTGAAGTGTAAAAACAATTTCGGTGGAAACATTTGTATGAATTATTTCTTTTGGAAAAATACAAAATAAGCCGTCAAGTTATTTAGCATACTTAATGCAATAAACAGGCATTCTTCCGATAAATGTACCAATTGTGGTCGTTATCAGTTTAGACAGAAAGAAGCGCATCACAACCTAAATGGTCAGGTGACAAGAAGACACGTTCTGTTGGTCGACCGATGACTGAAAAATCGCTACTTTTAATTATGCATTTCTAAGTAAATATTCTTTCAATATTCGTAAAATTTTCAAAACTCAACAATAAATGCACAAACTATTATGTTGTTGGTTGAATTTTTGACTTTCATTTCCCTTTAAGTTTTCAATGACATTGTCTCTTAAAACTATTGGGTCAAAATTGATAAAGCTTGCCAGAGATGTTCCTTGCGTGAAGCTCAACCCCAAAGTTGTTTAAAGAATTAGATTCCATAAAGAATTCTGGTTGCTATGGCAACAGAAAATATTTGGAAAATTTTCTTGTCTGAAACCACAAGGTCTAGAGCAGAGGTATTTTGTATTAAAGTTCACCTAGAAGTCCTTTACAGTATGTTCAAATTATGTCCATGGGGTCATAAATGCCCTTGCTCCAGGGGTCATTTTATTTTACATAAGCTTATATAGGGAAAAGTTTAAACATCTTGTCTGAAACTAAAGGCCTAGAGGTAAGATTTTTTGTATTGAACATCATGACCTCTAACAAATTGTTCAAATTATTCCCCTGGGGTCATAAATAGCCCTGCCGAGAGGAGTCAGTTTCTTTGATTAAGGCCTATATAGGGAAGACTTAAAAAATCTTTTTCTCTAAAACCACTTGGCCATGGGCTAAGATATTTTGATGGCGCATCATCTAAAGAACCTCAACCATGATTTTTGAAACAAGGTACGTTCATAATGATTACCACTATACAAGCAGTGTAACAAACGTGATCAAAGAACTAAAATGGTCAACTTTAGAACAAAAGGAAACCATGCCAGCCTGGTCATGCTACACAAAATAAGTAAAAACAAAATAGTTGAAAACTATTGCCCTTCCCCGGGGTCACTTTGCATAGACATATAGGGAAAAAAAATTTTGATGGGTAGGTGATTCCTTTGTTAGCCTTAAATGGTTTATGTCAGGTAAGTGATACAGGGCCATCTTGGTCCTTTTGTTTATATTTATCTTAGCAAGTGAAATCAATTTATTGTAAAAAGCATTTGTAGCAGTCTGCAGACTTGAAAACTGTATTTTGACCCTGGATTTAAGCTTTTGTTCAAGTACTTCAAATGTTTCACAGTTTAACTGAGAAGCACTGTTGCTCTGTTTATCATAAGGTAAAGAATACAGTACTTAATGTTATATCTTCATAATGCATGTGATAAATAGAGGATATTTGTTTGTTTTGAGTAGATATGGAATATATCTCATCGTGAAGTGATACGATTAAATATTTTCACGAGCGCTCTGAGATGAGATATATTCCATATCCACGAAAAACAAACAAATTTTCTATTTATTTTATGCTAATACCAATAAACTTTTAGAACTGTTTCTTTGCTTACACATGTATGAATACATGATCGTGAATCTCAGATTCTCACAGTCCGCCATCTTGAATTATAGATACATGACACATAGAAACGTGTTGCATTCTAACGATTTATTTAGTCTACACCTAATCACCAAACAAATCATAGAAATAAACAAAGATCTACCTGCATATTCTTCTTCATTTTCCTTCTTTTACTATCCACATTTTGCTGCTTACAGGGCATTCATATAAAATATGCGGCATGTGCAATGACGAATCAAAATTCAGCGCCAATGCAGAAGTTCATCCTAAATAAATGCCCTGACAAGATCTAGATTCTTCCAAAGGTTGATCAAGAAGCAATACGCGTCATCACATTTCAAAAAGCATAAATCCAGTGTATTCAATTTCAGATTTCACGTAAAATGCCATCCTATGTTTATGTCTTGGGGAATAAATTGTTTGCCGTATGTGACATATAATTAACGAAATGGCATAGGATTCTCGAAATGGATCGGTCTGTTGTATACATACAATGACTCTTTAAAAGTCGGACTCTGGATTTTATGTTAGAATTTATTTTTATATCTTTTATATTACTTGTAAAATTTCAAAATGTGGTTACTGAAAAGTAGTTCGGCACAGTGACTGATATAGAATCTATATCAGTCACACTGATATGGAATATATTTCACTGATAGAACTCGGTATTTCATTGGTTGGCATAAAATAAGATTGTATATTTGGCAGATTTACTAAATATTGAATATTTATTGTGCATCCTTTGAACGTGCCGTAAAGGTGGAAAGAAACTGCCTTGATTTTTAGCTTACCTGAGTAAATGCTCAGGGTGAGCTATTGTGATCACTCTGTGTCTGGCGTCAGTCGTCCGTTGTCAACATTTTACTTTAAATGACATCTCCTCCTAAACCACAAAGCTATTTTTAACCCAACTTTAGAGAAATGTTCCTTATATTGCCATTTCCTAAAATTGCTCAAACGGTTCTGCTCCACTGCAAATAAGGGCTGCAAAAGCTAAAAAAAGAAAAAAAAAAATCAAACAACATCTTCTAAACAGCAGGGTGATTTTCCACCAAATTTCACAGAAATGTTCCTTACATAGCCCTCTATTAAAATTGCTAAAACGGTTCCGCTCCATTGATCAAAATGGCTGCCAGAGCTAAAAATAGATTTTCATCAATATTTGGCTTCAAATGACATCTCCTTTAAAACCGCTTGGCCATTTTAAACCAAATTTGACAGAAATGTTCCTTATAATGCCTTTTTCTAAAATTGCTAAAACCATTCTGCTCCATTGCACATAAGGGCTGCAAAAGCTATAAGTAGAAAAGAAATCAAACAGCATCTCCTCCTCAATGGCAAGGTAATTTTCCATCAAATTTCATGGAAATGTTCCTTACATACCCCTGCTTTAAAATTGCTTAAACAGTTCTGCTCCATTGAACAAAATGGCCACTGGAGCTAAAAATAGGTATTCTTCAATATATGGCTCAAATGACATCCCCTCATAAGCTGTTATCACGAAATTGCCTCTGTTCATGGATTTTTTTTGTATAAAATTTGAGATCTTTGAATATCTTCAGTTAGAAAATGTGATGTTGCATCTGATGTTTGCTTAACGGTAGACCCTCAGGCAAAGTACTCAGGTGAGTGATCCAGGGCCATCATGGCCCTCTTGTTTTAGGAAGTGTGTTGTGGTCAAGTGGTCAGATGTTCAAATTAATGACAACTTCATATATGTCATTACTTATTTTGATGCTCGATAAAAAGACAAAAACATGGTCTTGAAATATATCAGAAAATATATTGAATCAAAGGCAGACAGACCCTAAAGAACATACCAATATTTGCCTTAATAAATCTTATCAAAGCTTTGTAATAACTTGGGTGACATCAGTATGACAACAAATTTCCATCTGTTTGCTTTCAAAAGAAGGGAAGCAAATAAATGTTATTTTAGTTGATATGATAATTAAGAAACATATGTTTTTTGTGATGATTTATCTGGAATGGTCAGTATCACTTTATCATTTATCAGGTTTAAAAAAACCTGCATATATCAACCTTATAAAAAGGGGATATTTATAGATTATTGTATCAAGGGGCAGATGCAGAGTTGAGAATTACCATGCCCTTTCATCACTAAAGTCATGATTATTATATCTCAAATTTTGAATTGCCTGTGGTTTAGTTTTTGGTAAATTTTGAAAATTAAATCCCATAAATACTTTTCTGCATCTTTAGCCAGTTTTTGCATTGTTTGCAAAGTGCTGTTTTGTCATCAGTTTGACATTAAACATGCAATTCTGAGGTGATGAGCAAGAGAGGAAACTTCTTCCAGAGAGCTGATTCTGGTGGAGCGTTATGACTGAGGGCTGATTCTGGTGGGGCGTTTTGACTGAGGGCTGATACTGGTGGAGCGTTATGACTGAGGGCTGATAATGGGGGAGTGTTTTGACTGAGTACTGATACTGGGGGAGTGTTTTGACTGAGGGCTGATAAATGATTGAGGAAAACTTACCTCAGGGCAGGCATTAAAGATTATCTTTAGAAGTAACCAGTTATGGTAATATTATGATCATTTTGATAAATTGTGAGAAATGAGGTTAGATTTTCTTCCCTGAAAATAAGTGGTATGACCTATCTGTTAACATGAGATGCACTAGTAGTACCTGTACTTATCTGTAAATAGCAAACTTAAAGTACAGACAGTTATGTTTCAATGAAAAAAGTTGATCTTTAAATGATAAAAGCTGCAAAATGAAATAAGTGTTAATTGCAGATTTACTGATGTGGCATACTTTATAAAATAGAGGATAGTTGTTTGTTAAGGTGTATGTATGATCATGATATATTTCACTGGGTGAGCACCAAAGTGATATTTTCACAAGTGAAGCCAGCACTGAAAATGACTTCTTTGGTGTTCATGAATGAAATGCACACAAACTTTCACAAAAACAAACATTCTGAGAGTTCATCAAATGTGACAATTTTAGTGATGCTGGGAACAATTTGAAGTTAACACAATGATTGCGTCCACAGGGAATTGGTATGTGGACTGATTGACCCTCAAGTAACTAATAAACCACATATCTCCTCAATTCTGAAAACTTTATATAAAAAAGTAAAAAATAAAATAATATAAAAATATAATATAAATATATTAGAAAAAAAAAGACATTTTTAACACGTTGCAAGCACAGTTAATAAGTGAAATTTATACTCTTATGATTTCACTGCACATACTGAGTTTATTGGGATATATAGTGTACTGTTATATTACAGCACAGTACTGAAAAGATGATTAATGTACAATAATCCCAATTGCTAATACAAGACGTGCAAGCCATGCTGTAAGATCCTAAATCAAGTTACCTTTACAACATAGGAGGTTCCTATGAATAATTGAAAATCTTGTAAAACTTAAATTGTCTCTTTGAGTTCTTCTATTTTCATTCTGCATTGTGATACAAAATCGGAAGATTCTCATCGGTCATTTTTGTCAAGTTTCTCTGGAAATGATTGAGAAACCAGAGATACGAAACTTCTCAAAGAGCATTTAAAATCATTCATAATACCTAGTTGACCAGATGATTTATGAAAACAATAAGTAGTTAAATTATAGTTATTATGTGACACAAAATGCTGGAAAAATCTTGAGAGCATTTAAGGTAGAAAAAAAAACTTTTTTTTTTTAAACCATTTTGCAAGGGTTATTTGTATAGAAATAAGGTTTAGACATCATTTGTATTTTGATTCATATAATATTTAGAGCATTATATAATTATGGAGGAGTAAAAAACATAAATGAGGAGAAAATTGTATTACAAAATATTGATCACCACTTTTAAAATTGTGTGTTTAAAAAAAGTGTTGTCTATGAAAATTCATTTATGTATAAGAAGAGGGAAAACACTCAACTTTTTGAAAATTTAGATTTTTTTCTCTAGCATTTCAGGGCCGGATCCAGAAATTTCTGACTGGGGGAGCTTTGACCCCCTTCCATTAGGGGGAGGAGGGGTTGGGGAGCCTCCAAAGAAAATTTTCTAAAAAAATGGAGTAAATGGCTCATTTTGGTGTATTTATGCATACAAATAAGATGAAATTTGTGGGAGAATTTAAAAGAAATATACTGGTATTCTTTGAAATGTTCAACTAAAGCAAAAAACAAAATACGGTATGACAAGTTTTAACCTTATTAGCTCACCTGAGCACAAAGTGATCAGGGTGAGCTTTTCTGATCGGTCTTTGTCCATCGTCCGTCTGTCCGTCCGTCCGTCGTCAACTTTTCATTCAAACAACATCTCCTCTGAAACCAATGGGGCAAATTTAATGAAACTTGCCTGGGATCTTCCTTGCATGAAGCTCTACCAAGATTGTTCAAATGGTTCTGGTCCATTGCATTTCTGGTTCACTGGAGCTAAAAATAGATTTTATAAGTTGGATCTTTAAAAATCTTCTTCTCCGAAACCACAAGGCCTGGAGCTTTGATATTTGGTATGAAGCATCATCTAGTGGACCTCTACCAAGTTTGTTCAAATTATGTCCCTGGGGACAAAACTGACCCCACCCAAGGGGTCAGTTGATTTTACATAGAGTTATATAGGGAAAACTTGAAAATCTTCTTGTCAGAAACCACAAGGCCTAGAGTTAAGATATTTGGTATGTAGCATTGTCTAGTGGACCTCTACCAAGTTTGTTCAAATCCTGGCCTCTGAGTCAAAAATGGCCCCGCCCCAGGGGTCACTAGTTTTACATAGAGTTATATAAGAAAATCTAAAAAAATCTTCTTGTCAGAAACCGTAAATTATAGAGCTTAGATATTTGGTGTGTAGCATTGTCTAGTGGACCTCTACCAAGTTTGTTAGAAAAATGTCCCAAGGGTCACTATTGGCCCCGCCCGAGGGGTCACAAGTTTTAAATAACAATATAGAAGAAAATCTTTAAAAATCTTCTTGTCTGAAACCACAAGACCTAGAATTTTAAAATTTGGCATGAAGCAAGCTTTATCAAGCTTTTTCAAATTATTGGATTAGGTTAAAGGTCACGGAGGCTAAAAGTAGATTTATCTACTGTACCTCATAGAGCCTTCATTTATAGACCAATATCTTTGATATTCAGTATAGAGGTTCCTTGCATGGACCTCTACCCATGGGTAGGGTTTGAGGTCACTGGGTCAAGGTCAAGGTCACCATAGCTTATAATAGATATTTCTACTTTCTGTCATAGAGCCTTTATTTATTGACTGATATTTTACATATTTGGTTTGTAGGCAATTACATATTTTCAATTAAAAAATGAAATACTGGCTAACAGCAAACCTAAGTACTCAGGTGAGCGATCCAGGGCCATCATGGCCCTCTTGTTTTTATTTCATATGTATAAAGTCCTCTGAAACAGATAATTTATCAATAAAATAATTGGCATAACAAAATTTTATAACAATGTCATCATCATCAGGTAACTGATCATGGTCAGCAGACACTCATTAAACAACTTAATCAAATACATCAAGGTTAATAGACGCTTGAAAACTTTACATCATGATCAGTCTGGAGAACTCTCGGATAACCAGTGCCACTGAATATATGGTACATTGTACAATATACACGGCTATAAAGTTGCAAACTCATTACCAGTTGTTACACGATATTGCATGACCTTTGCAAATTGAAAGGTTGATTGTGTTCCTGTGAAAAGAGCTGAAAAAGTGTTTTGAAGTCTTTAAAAATGAGCCCTTTTATTATTTTTTTACAAACAGGCGAGCTGGGGGGGGGGGGGTTAGGGCCCCATAAGCCCCCACTCCTCGGTAAATTCGTGCCTGCATTTAGTTTAAATCTATCAAATAAAAAAGAAGAGTTTTAATCTTAATAAAACATTGTTGTATTTATTCATATTAATATCTTTGAGGTTTCTTTTCAAAATACAGATCACAAATTATGCACATAACATGTTTAATATACATTTAAATGTAACTATAAGATTTTATTATTGTACAGGATTATCTAGTGGTTGATACAGCTATACCAGACACAGCTGGCTAGAGAGGAAGAAATGATGATTCTCAAACCATCCTGTACCTTGATTGTAAACCTGGCTGGAACTAAGATGACTGCAAGTCAGTTTACTACAGTACCTTGATTGTAAACCTGGCTGGAACTGAGATGACTGCAAGTCAGTTTACTACAATCAAGATTCATACATACGGTAAAGACTCATCAGAGTATAGACTTACCAGTTATAGACTTAACAGTGAATAGATTAAATTTCACCTTTGTCTTCCTGTAGCTGGAGTCCAAGATTTAATCAAAACTATTATAAGTAAAACTTTGAAAAGCGGCTGATACCAGGGTGCTTTAAGGGAACATTGTACACCATGAAATAGAAATGAATTATAATACAGTCATGAAACAAAATCATTTTGTTTTAACTGTTAATCAGATATTAAGGATATAGTAAGACCATGACTTTGTAAATGAACAGTGCATGACCAAGTTGGATACTTACAAACTTCGTGTTTGTCAACTCACAGGAAGGGTATTTTTAAATAATTGGTTGTGTTGCTTTCAGAGTTTGTTGTCACGGTTTCAAAATGAAGTACAGTGTTGCTGTTTTATTTTACAGAAAATAGACACAAGGAGACATGATTGGGACAGCAGATGGGAATAGTTCCATTTGTATGCGGATGCATATTGAACCAATTGAGTTATGATTAAGTAAGTGCAACCATTTATATGTCAAGAGCTGTCTGTTATGTAAATCATTATTACTCCAGTTTTCTTTTCATATTGTAAAAAATAATTCACTCAACTTTACTGATCTAGCTATAGATGTTTCTGTTCAGTACTAGAACTTTCCCTGCTTGTGAAAATATTGAAACAGTGTGAGCACTCTGCAGAACTGTCAAACCTGTAAAACAGAATTGACATACAGAATCTGATGTCTAGAATTGCTATTGTTTTTATGAATTCTACCTTTATTCCCTGTCATTAATTTGCATGGACAAAGATCTTGTAGATGATTTTGTCCATTCTCATTGTTTTGTTTTACAATGGTAATTTATATAACAGTGCATTGGTACAATGATCATTTCCAGTCTGTATGTCATCAGGCCTTTTAACTTATCATCATATTTCATCACTTCAGTTTTATTTCAGGTTGACAGGAGTATCAGCATGTGTGAAATAACGGTTGGAATCTGAAGATATTCATCAGATAGGATGGCACTGTTCAGTGTGTATCTCTTCACTATATCAAGCTTGGATCCCATTCATTCTTCAGTTTATGCTTCTTGTAAGTAACTACATCATAATGGTTCATTGAATTGTAGGCTATAACTTAAAATGTTATTTTTGCCTTCGATAAATTTCAGGTGAATTCATGTAAATTTTGCAAAAACAAAGTATAATAATAAAGATAATTTAAAGCGACTAACAGAATTTAGCTTTAAATGTATTTCTTTAAAATTAAAGAGGAGTTAATATACTGTGAAAAAAACAACAACAATTGTATGCTTCTATATGTTATAAAATGAAGAAGAAAGAATTTGATTTAAGCAGGATTTGAACCCATGCCCTTCAGGTCAGTAAAATTTTAAGCAGCAATTGATCACTGAGCCACTGCAAAATGTTCTTAAAATGTACCAAAATCAACAATATAAAAAAGTATCTAACCTGTCACTAAAGGTGTAAGTTTTTTACCAATAAAAGCGTGAAAAAAAAATTTGATGTGTTTCTGTAACAAAAACTGAGACAGTAACTTAGTTTAGATATATTCTTCACAAATACAACCAGAATTTTACATACATATTATGAACATTCTCTTTTTTATGCATTGTTGACCAATCAATGAGTCAGTCGCTTTAACATGAATCAGGTTCATTGTCTGAAATACAAAAATACTAGATGGTATTCAAATAAACTTTAAATCATGCAAGTTTCATATACATTTCTAAAGTAATTTGAATATATAATTTACTTAATATTTAATTGATTTGAATTAATACACATGTAATAAATGTTAATTTCAGGGTCTAAGCTGGTGCTTAATTGATGTAGGGAAAAGAAACAGGATCACTGGGGACAGTCCAGATTGTGGGAAAGGCTTAGGGAGGATAAATAGACTTGATACATGCTATCCAGATTATGAGAAATGTGTAGGGAGAATAAATAATCACAGATACTCATAATCAAGAAAGAGAAAAGGCGTACAGAGGATAAATAGCCTGAAATACATGCAATCCAGTGTAAGGGAAAAGTGTAGGGAGGATAAATAGACTCAAATACATGCAATCCAGTGTATGGATAAGGTGAAGGGAGAACAAATAGACTAAAATACATGCAATCCAGTGTATGAATAAGGTGTAGGGAGGATAAATACACTCAAATACATGCAATCCAGTGTATGGATAAGGTGAAGGGAGGACAAATAGACTCAAATACATGCAATCCAGTGTATTGATAAGGTTTAGGGAGGACAAATAGACTCAAATACCTGCAATCCAGTGTTTGAATAAGGTGTAGGGAGGACAGATAGACTCAAATACCTGCAATCCAGTGTTTGGATAAGGTGTAGGGAGGACAAATAGACTGAAATACATGCAATCCAGTGTATGAATAAGGTGTAGGGAGGACAAATAGACTCAAATACCTGCAATCCAGTGTATGGATAAGGTGTAGGGAGGACAGATAGACTCAAATACATGCAGTCCAGTGTTTGGATAAGGTGTAGGGAGGACAAATAGACTCAAATACATGCAATCCAGTGTATGATTAAGGTGTAGGGAGGACAAATAAACTCAAATGCATGCAATCCAGTGCATGGATAAAGTGTAGGGAGGACAAATAGACTCAAATACATGCAATCCAGTGTTTGGATAAGGTCTAGGGAGAATGAATAAATGCAAATACATACAATCCAGTGTATGGATAAGGTGTATGGAGGATGAATAGACTCAAATACATGCAATCCAGTGTATGAGAAAGGTGCAGGGAGTATAAACTAACTTAAACATACAATCCAGTGTATGGGAAATGTGTAGGGAGGATAGATAAACTCAAATATATACAATCCAGTTTATGGGAAATGAGTAGGGAGGATAAATAAAGATAGATACATACAGTTCACTTTATGGGAAGTGTGTAGGGAAGGTTAATAGACTCAAATACATGCAATCCAGTGTATGAGAAAGGTGTAGGGAGGATAAATTAACTTAGGTACATACAGTCCAGTTTATGGGAAATGTGTAGGGAGGATAAATTGACTTATACATAACATCCAGTTTATGGGAAATGTGAAGGGAGGGTAGATAAACTGATAGGAAATGTGTAGGGAGGATAAATTAACTTAGATACTAGTGTTGTATCTAGCACGGAATAGCTCTCCCCGTCCTTTTTAGTCTTTCCCACGCTGCCCCATTTGGCGCCACACTGCCCTAATATCAAAGTAATAACTCCTCTTACCATACTTTTGTTTGTCCGATAATCCAGTGTAAAACTATTGACATTATGACTGCATGTGTTATCAACACTACTGTAGGCGAGATTGTTTTGCTGTGACTGTATGACGTCACGCCATGTGTTAACAATGCCGATCGATAAATAAGTTCCCAATTCAAGCCTGTATCTTTTGATGTTGCCACCTTTTGCCGGTGTGATTTTTAAGTTCAGAATAATTGTTACATACTTTAGTGTTGTTGATTTTTTTAAAATAAATATTTGGCACTATTTGGCCCCTTTCCCCACCTGTTGGAGTATTTTTACCCAAGAAATGGCAAAAATTCCCCACCAGCAAAAGAATAAAAAGCCAAATTTTGATGGTTGAAAGCATTTCTTTTAACTGACTATGCACTCTATTATTCTTTACGATATTTTCTTTACGTTGTTCATCAATTCCAATAAATACCTACTTCATTAAACATGAAGCATCAAGCGAAAATCTTGGATAAATTCTGTCATATATTTCTGCAACCCCATCGTATTTTAGTATTCATAGAAAAAAGTGTCTAGCTTGCATAAGTTGTTATTTATCAAGTCTGATTATTTTAAAGCATTTTCTGATGATATTCATTGAGTAGTTCAATTATTTTCTTTTAGATAACTTGAAATGTTTAATAGCTTAATTTTGTTAATTACACCATCTTTTCTAGTAATATGTACATATTTTATGATATGTATTAGAATATATTATTATTTATTAGGGCAAGTCTTGTACAGTACAAATATTTGTTGTTTAGCATAAAGTTGTTTTTATTCTGGGTATTTGAAAGCATTTTTGTGTCGCCAGCTACAAAATAGTCTCGACATATAGGGATCACTTCTCTGTCGTTTGTCTGTCTGTCCGTCAAAAAACTTGTCCGGACTACTCAGAATCTACTGGGGCAATTTCATCCAAACTTTACAGGAATGATCAGTACCAAGTCTAGTTGTGCATATCGACAGCATTTTCCAGTTCATTGAATTTTATCAGAGTAATGGCCCTTTAATGATTTTTACTTTTAAAGTTTGTCTGGACTACTCTTATACTGCTTAAGCAATTTGAATGAAATGTTACAGGATTGATCGGAACCTCAAGTACTTACGCATATTTAACGTGTTTTTCAGTTGAATGATTTTTGGCCCTTGAATAAAAAAAAAGCATTTTAGCCAACAAACTGTCCAGTCACCTCTCAGTACAACTGCTTATTAGCTATCATCAGGCGACACATGTGATCACTGATCGCCCTTGTTTGATAAGATAATATTCATTGTTTAGTTGTAATTTTTTTTTCGAGATTACTTAAAATTTTTAATAGCTTAATTTTGAAACTTACACAGTTCTTCATATACATATTCAGTTACATATACATAATCTATGATATGTTTGATATCAAGATTATAAGTACCATTTAGATTAATACAGTCTTTTAAAATGTAAATATTTGTTGTTTAGTTTGCATAAAGTTTTTTTTTTTTTTGTCTGAATATTCAAAAGCATGTACATTATTTTTGATGTTTTCCTTGATTACATGTGTATGCTTAATAAAACTGATACTGTTTAACACTGGTATTCTTTTCATTTGCTTAATCCATAAATTTATCAAACCACACATGCCCCATCGGCCTCTAGTACCCTGCCCAGTATCCTGTGTGCCCTGCCCTTTTTTCAGCCTAGATACAACAGTATAGATACATACAATCCAGTTTATGGGAAATGTGTCAGAGGAATAAACAGACCAACATACATACAATCCAGATTATGGGAAATGTGTAGGGAGAATAAATAAATTCAAATACATACAGTCCAGTTTATGGGTAATGTGTAAGGGGGATAAATAAACTCAAATTCATACAATCCAGTGTATGGGAAATGTGTCGGAAGGATTTATAAACTTAGAGATGTACAATACAGTTTATGGGAAACGTGTAGGGAGGATAAATAAATTCAAATACAGACAAATCCAGTTTATGGAAGTTGTTTAGGGAGGATAAACTATAATACAAATTAGTTCATTGGAAATGTGTATGGACTAGGGAGGATAAATAAATTCAAATACATGCAATCCAGTTTATGGAAAATGTGTAGGGAGGATAAATAAACTCAGTCCAGTTCTGTTCATGGGAAATGTGTAGGGAGGATTAACTCAAATACAGACAAACCTGTTAATGGGAAATGTTTAGCCCAAATACACATAATCCAGTTTACTTTACTTAGAAGTAACTCTTCTAGTTAAGTTCAGAAACTGTTGGTGTCAGCATATTTATTGAACATAAGAAAATATATTGATCATAAAAGTCCAAGAAGATTTTGTAGTATACAGTTAAATATTCCGGAAAAAAAAAGAGCATACAAGGCAAATGTATCAGTCATTGTTTATAAGTTTTTATTATTAACATATTTTCACGTTTTTCTTGTCAGTTATTGATAGCTTTTGTTTGGAAGTATGGAATTAGTTTCAGCTTAAAAAATTCCTACAGTTGCAAAATTTTTCAAATTAGTCATTTTTGTTTGCATTCATTAATAGGAGTAATGTTTGATAAGACAGCACTGTGTGTGTGTGTTTAATTCAGTTTTTTGTGATGCATATTCTTAGTGAAACTTGCATTTTGTAATAAAACATAGAAAAGTAACCTGTGTACTAGCTGAAGTAACTTGTCAGCTTGATTTAAGACGACTGTTTATGATTGTCTTTTTTTATGCTCCCCATCGAAGATAAGGGGGTAAATAGTTTTGTATATCTCGGTCTGTAGACACTTTCGTTTCTGATCAATATCTAGAGAACCCTTGGACCCACCTTCCTCAGACTTGGTATGTAGGTTAGTCATGACTAGTAAATGACCCCTTAAGTTTTTCTGGTCAATGGTCAAGGTTACTATGACCTTGAAAAGCAAAACAGTTTCCAATCAACAGCTATAGAACGCTTGGTCCCAGGTTCTTCAAACTTAGTTTGTAGATCGATCATGACCAATAGATGACCCCTGTAGTTTTTCAGGTCAAAGTCACAGTGAACTTGAAGAGAAAAACCGTTTCTAATCAACAACTATAGAACCCTTGGTCCCAGGTTCTTCAGACTTAGTGTGTAGGTTAACTAAAAGATGACCTCTAAAGTTTTTCAGGTCACCAGGTCAAAGGCCTAGGTCACAGTGACCTTGAAAAGCAAAATGGTTTCCAATTCATAACTATAGAATGCTTGGGTCCAGGTTCATCAAACTTGGTATATAGGTTGGCCTTGAGGTCAAGGTTCTTCAAACTTAGTGTGTAGGTTGGCCATGACTAGAAGATGACCTCTAAAGTTATTCAGGTAGCCAGGTCAAAGGTCAAGGTCACAGTGACCTTGTATAGCAAAATGGTTTCTGATCAGTTACTACAAAACGCTTGGGTCCAGCACCTCTAAAACTTCATATGTAGGTTGGTCATGACAATTAGATGACCCCTGTAGTTTTTAGGATTATTAGGTCAAAGGTTAAGGTCACAGTAACCTTGAAAAGCAAAACAGTTGCTGCTAAATATCTAGAGAATTCTTGGGCCCAGTTTCGTCAGACTTAGTATGTAGGTTTGTCATGATCAATTGATGACAACTATCGTTTTCCAGGTCATTGGGTCAAAGATTAAAGGTCACAATGGCCTTGATAAACAAAATGGTTTCTGATGAATAACTGTACAATGCTTGGGCCCATGTTCCTCAAATTTGGTATATAAGTTGTTCATGACTTTTAGATGAGCCCTTTAGTTTTTCTGGTCAATTTGTCAAAGGCCAATGTCACAGTGTCCTTGAATAGCAAAATGGTTTCTTATCAATAACTATAGAACGCCTTGTCCCAGCTCTTCAAAACTTCATGGCTGCCACTAGAGATAAGGCTCTAGGGGGACATACATGTTTTACAAACATCTCTGTTGTTTAGTTTTTATTCTGTTCAAGATGTTTTTTATCTTGTCTTTAAAACTTAAAAAAAAATTATGTTGTTTATACACCAACAAACAAAGTTTGAGGGGGTATATAGGAGTGAGCTTGTCGGTTGTTCGGTCTGTCGGTCCATCATTGTTTCTGGACGATAACTCATGAAAGGCTAGACAGATTTAAACAATTTTTGGTACACAGCTGTAACATCATAACATACAGGTCAAGTTTGATATTGGGGCTGGTGGGGCCAAGGTCAAGGGCACTGTTAGTAAAAATAGAAAAACGGTTTCTTGACGATAACTCATGAAAGGCTTGGCAGAGTTAAACAATTTTTGGTACACAGTTTCCGGACAGTAATCATGGAAGGCTAGACAGATTTAAAAAATATTTGGTACACATTTGTAACATTACAAGATACAGGTCAAGTTCGATATTGGGGCTTGTGTGGCCAAGGTCAAGGTCACTTTTACTATAAATAGAAAAACAGTTTTTTGATGATTACGCATGAAAGGCTAGACAGATTAAAAAGATCTTTGGTACACAGGTGTAACATCATAAGATACAGGTCATGTTCGATATTTGGGCTGGTGGGGCCAAGTTCAAGGTTACTAGAAATAGAAAAAAGGTTTCCAGACAATAACTCATGAATGGCTTGACAGATTTAAACAATTTTTGGTACACAGGTGTTACATCGATATTGGGGCTGGTGGGGCCAAGGTCAAGGTCAGCATTACTAAAAATAGAAAAACGGTTTCCGGACAATAACTCATGAATGGCTTGACAGATTTAAACAAATTTTGGTACACAGGTGTAACATCATAACATAGAGGTCAACTTTGATATTGGGGCTGGTGGGGCCAAGGTCAAGGTCACTGTTACTAAAAATAATGAAATGGTTGAAAAATGGTTTCCGGAAAATAACTCATGAAATCATGACAGATTTAAGCAATTTTCGGTACACAGGTGTAACATACAGGATACAGGTCAAGTTTGATATTGGGGTTGGTTGGGCCAAGGTAAAGGTCACTGTTACTTAAAAAATAAATAGTTTCTGCTCAATTACTTGAGTTAGGAATGAGATATTTTGATGAAATTTGCTGTAAAGATAGCTTCTATGAAGACGAGGCTTGGGATTGAAAAATATGCAACTTGGGTCAAGGTCACTGTTTACTTGAACTTAAGCTAAATCTACTAGAAAATATACAGTTCAATGGTCTACAGGTAGTTGTTTTCTCTATATACAATATTATTAAGTATAAAATATATACATATTTCCATGCTTCTTATGTCACTTTATGCCATTGATTCTAAGCCTTCCAGTTCCAGTATCAAGCACCAATGTGGGGGTATTAATCACCTTTAGTGATAGTTCTAGTTTGATTTATTTTCACTTCTAAAAATGGAATGCATATGTCCTAGAGTAGCATATAGCACAAGTACATGTAGTTTGTCATGGTTTGTAGAAAAATAAAGTTTTTGTCATGAAACCACTTTACTCTGGCCACAGGTTTGTCATGCTTAGAGAGGTTTTGATATAACTTAGGATCTGTTTGCTCAAAAGGTCAAGGTTACAGAGGATGTTAATGGTAAAAATAGTGAATCAGATTAATATCAGCTTCTAAATAAGGCTCTGCTGTTAGCATCTGAATGTGAGTAGAAGAAGGTCACCTCATAACCTTTCAGTTAGCCAATCAGTGCCTAGTTTTAAGTTTTTGAAGGTAAATCAGTTTCTATTTTAACCATTAGAACACATGAAAAATCTATATTCAACAGGGATCACAAATAACTCGGTAGTTTTCTGCCATAAATGTCGCAGTTAAAACGACTGACTGGATGCATAAAAAAGAAAATGTCTATATATGTAAAAATTCTGGTTGTATTTTCGAAGAACATACCTAAACTAAGTTACTGTCTCAGTTTTAGATACAGAAAACACATAATAATATAAACCACTAGACCACTAACCTATCTTGATATTAATTAGTTGCCTATCACTTTGTCACAAGATGTGAAGATTTCCCTCTAATTGTTCTTCTGTCTGTTCAGAAGCTCGGTTCATAAATTGCTGATGTATAGTAACATAAATATTATACATGTAAGTTTAGAATTTGCTCTGGGCAAGTGACAGTTTGTAGATATGTCCATCCATTCATGTTTGGACTGAATGAAATAAGTAAAATCATTAAACAGCTGTTAATAACTATTAAACAACTGTTAATCCTTAACAAGAAAGATAAAAAATGAACTTCTATAAAGCACTCTTAAGTCATTTTGAAAAAAAAAATTATCCTGTGAATATGGGATTTATCAATAAAAGGTCAGGTTGTCTTTGCATGAAGGAAATAGCTTACAAGGTGTGAGTTTAATAATAGCATTGTTAGGTTTTCAGTACTTCTTGTATAATTTGATCTAATTAAAGATAAAACAAAAAATTCAAAAGCTTCATGTCTGCTTTTTTATTTATTTTAGTTACAATTATTTCACAGTTTTGATTAAAATGATATGTGACTTATAAAGATTTAAAAACCATTTAAATGGATATATGGTAATTAACAAAGGAAGACATATCTAAACATTAAACATTGCCTATCAGATATATAAAGCTTTTTACAGTGGTATCCTTCCATTGTATCAAATTCTTTAGACTAATTGTTTCATGCCAAAGGATTAGTTGATAAGGATGACACCTTATTTTTGAAAGAAGTGTAAAATATTTTATCCACCTTTAAAGTTAGTCGCAGTAAATTTTCCTCACACTTTGTTGCTACATTTAAGAAGTCCTGGATAGAAATTTCATTCATTCCATCCATAAACTTCAGCCAGCCATAAACTTCAGAATACTTGTGCTTGCTATAGTTTGGATTATTCAAAAAGTTATCTTTTGGACTTCAACACTTTACAAATGTGCTCTTCAATATAGGATGAATAATTAATTCATATAGAACAAGGCTGAGAGAAATGGTGACCATACTTTTGTTGTTACTTCTTGGATGTGCTATAGTTCGTGTAGATGGACAGCTTGGAGTCACAAGTATCTTTTTTTGTTGCTCTTTTTTATTGTGTCAAAATTTCTCCACATTTTAAAATCTCCATGGAGTTGATGATTAGATTACAAAAAAGGACTGCAATAAGAGTTCACTGTGTATAAATATTCACTCATACCTGAATACTGTTAGACTACACCACAAGATTGTCAGGAATCAAAACGATGAATTTTAAATTTTGAATTTTAAATGAAATCTGTTTAATATCAATGAATGGTAACTATTGGTCACCAGATAAGTTTAAGTTTAATAATAGTTGGAACAATTCTGATAGTGTAGTGTTCATTCTGTTGAAAAAAATGTGTAACCATTTCTCTTTCAGCTTGTACATTTGCCACACAAAATAACTGTCCCAATTTTCTACCGAACTCTTTCTGTAATTTGAACACCTTGCGTTGTGAATGTCCTACTGCTGGAGGGTATGTGGATGATGGCACTGGGGTAGCATGCACTTATGGTAAGGTAACAGCTTAGCACTGAAATGTTGTCTTGTCTTGAAAGGGGAAATTGTCCAGGGTAACAGAACTCTGCTGGGAATTGTACAGGAGGGGAATTGTCTGGGATTCTGGCCAAAAAAGCCAGGAGAATTTCTGTCAACTAGGTCAAAAGTTAGTTGGTAACAGTTTGCAATATTGACACTTGTTTCCTGGTCGGAAATAAATCATTTACCCCCCTGAACAAATACACAAAGTAAATGAAAAGCTAATACAATGTACGACTGGTGAGCCACATTGCAACAATATTTGTTAATGAATATATGCATTAACATATATATCATATTTCTATTTAATAGAAATCAACATTTATAATGGAAGACAATGAGGTTCAACATGAGTGTGCACATGTCAGTATTATGAAAGCCTTGCAAAATCAACAATGGTCACAAAAGAACATATTAGAATACATGCAAACTGTAAGACAAATAAATCTGCATGTCCAAGATAATGTAGTATACATGTACACATTCTATGGCACAGGTAGGAGGGAAGTGAAACTGAAATCTTTACTTAGCAATGTGAAGACCTCAAATGAACAATTAACTGCTTATACACCCGAATTAGATCATGGAAAATCTGTGTAGAAAAGGAGAACTGTGTACTTAACAATTGAACAAACCAGGGATAAATACATTTTCCATGTTAAAACAGGTGTTAATTGGGGAATAACAGAATAAAGGGCTAACAGTTGTTAGTTGTTACTTAGCAAATTTGTGTTAAACTGTACATTTCTTTACTTGTTTATTTTAATTAGATTATTCTATGACAATAATTAAATGAAATATCAAGGCTTTACAGATTTTAAACCGATTGCAAGTAAATCAATGTAGTGTTTCATTACTGCGTACCCGATTTATTAAACAAAAATCCTGCTTGTAGGTCATTTTTCTACTGTAGCTATAAAATCTTGCATTTTCAAAAAGAAGGCTGTTTAGTGGCTATTTAAATTGCTGACAAAATGCAAGCCATAAAACCTAAAACGTTCAAAAATATTATTTGGTTTACAGTATTCATTATGGAAAATCTGTAAATTTCACTTATCTGTATACAGTTATCAGAGCTATTTATGAAGTCATATTTTTATGCTATGCTTGTTCTTGTGTCTGCAGATTGTGGAGCATTGAATGCACCAACTAACGGAGCAGTAGATACATCAGGTGGCACCTATACTAATGATGTAGCCACCTTCAGCTGCAACAATGGCTTTCGGGTGTCTGGAGGCAGCACATCTACTTGTGTCCAGGATGTTGGATGGGATAACACTGTTGCAGCTTGTGAAGCAGGTTAATGTTTTGAAAATACTTTGAAATTGAAGTACTGACCCCAGATTTTTAAATCTAAAAATCTGTTTTGAATCTGTAGAGTGTTTTTGATATTAAAGTAACCTAGAATAGAGAGAAGCAGCAGTATCAAAAGAACGGATTCTTGACCTATGAAGCTGTTAAATGGAACAGCTCAACTCCTAATCTAAGAGGTCCAAAAAGAAACTAGATCTCTATAAATTACTACACTTCATCTCAGGTGTAAAAATAATTGATGAATAATAAATTTTAAAAAAAGATAATTAAGATAAAACTGAAATATTAAATGTGAAACATGTTTTTGATGAAAGTATTTTGATGTATCTTTTGCTTACAATAGTTTTTTTCCATTTCATTATTATGAACAAAAAATGTATTTTGTGTTAAAGTTATTGACATTATTTTTGCTGTTTGTACTCAGGTCAGGTGGGAGATGACTGTTCTGCTAACATTTTTCTGTGCCTAAACATCAACAATGGTTTTTGTGACAACTTTCAAACATGTGAGTGTACTGCAGGATATGAGGACGATGGTACTGGACTACATTGTATAGGTAATTTTCTACTTCTAGTTAATGTTGCATTAAAACAATTAAAATCAAAAGATATAAACATAATTCTTTGATATTGTTTTCCTTAGGTCAGTGTTTTTTTAAAAATATTTTAGCGATATATATCGGGACTATTATGTTATACCTATCTGTTACAGAGATGTTGTAGAAAGTCCACTTTGAGAATGAGAAGACAAAAAGAATTTTTTTAGAAGTTACAGAATACAATTTGTTTTTGCTATGTATACAGAAATGGTTCTTTTTGTTTGCTTTGTTGCCAAAGGACGTTGTAATGATAGCACATGTTTTGTAGATAAAGGTTCAATGTTTGAATCGAGGTTTAGCCTGCACATTTTTTGTCAAAGCTGTTGTTGATTTTTTTTTGTTACATATTTGTGTTGATTTTTTGTAACATTTTCTTGATTTTTGGGGGTTAAAATATTTATGTTGATATTTTGTAACATATTTGTGTATTTTTTTTTGTAACATTTGTGTAGATTTTTTTCTGTAACATATTTGTGTTGATTTTGCAGAACTTTTTTTTTTGCAACTTTGGAATAATGAATTCCTCTTTTTAAATGAGGTTGTATACAGCATAATTTGGAAGGTATGGTGCATTGGAACTACAGTATGTATGAAAAGTTAGGAGATACAACAGTTTTTGAAATATTTTCTATTTGTCAATGAATAAAAATTCTAATCACAAAGGTGGATGATTCTGAAAAATCAACTATTGTGTATGTGCTTCAAATTCATACTAAACTTGTAAATATTGCTTATAGAGATAGATGAGTGTGCAACGCTTACACCATGTAAGAACGGGGCCACGTGTACAGATGCTGTAAACTCGTACACATGCACATGTGCTGGAGGATATGAGGGGACCAACTGTGAAACAGGTAAGACAAAAGTAACCCTTGTATAAAAAACTGAAAGGTTGCCTGTTTGTGATCTGTTATCGTATTTTGTTACAAAACTATACATTTTGTTTCAAACTAAAAGTAATACGTCAAACAACAGAGAAGGTTCTGATTGAAAATTTTAGTTCCATGTGAAACTGAACCAGGTGATGTCGAATGTTCAACTTTTTTCAATATTTTGTTCATTAAGTGTTTAATATATATGTTCAAAGTGATCTAAAAGATTTTGTTTTTTTATTAATGTTCAACTTGCTGACACATATATCTAAAACATATGCTAAGTACTATTTGTTTACTTATCAACCTTTCTTAGAAAAAAAAGTATTATGAGATAATGAAAAAATTTTGTATGAATAATAAAGACACCATTTCAAAAATATTTCAACTAAAATCAGGAAACAAAATGGCTTCTTTTTTATTTGAATGATTATTATTATTCTAAAACCATGAAAAAAATTGAGTACTTTAGGACTAATGTGGGTATTGTTTTTATGACATGAATTCAAGCATTGTTGTATGATTTTAATGGGAGTTTTCACTTTGTCAGGAAGTGTTTTTCTTGAGATTTAACTTTTTTATATATTTTTTTTTTAACTGAAGCATCTCTTTGTTTTCCTCTCAGAAACTGATGAGTGTTCTTCAAACCCATGTAATAATGGTGGTACCTGTGTTGATAAGGTGAATTCCTATCAATGTACTTGTGCAGCTGGATACGAAGGAACTATTTGTGAAACCAGTGAGTGTATTTTTTTATTTATAGATCACAGTTTGACAAGTTTAATATAGAAGCATGTGTCCTGTGCCATGTCTTTTATGAAGCAGCTTTCTGTATTAGTTATCAATACTCTGGTAAGTACAGTTAACATGGTTTGTCAGCCATTTTGTTTAAACTTTTTACTTTAGTTACAGTCTGTTGGATTATGTTCTAGACTGTGATTTTTATACATGTACTGTATGCTATTGTATGGTGGAAGTTTATGACTGTTTTTCAGTGTGATCATTTAGAGATTTCTTGTGATATTTTCCAGATATTAATGAGTGTGCCTCTAACCCCTGTGAAAATGGAGGTTTCTGCTTGGATGGTGTCAACCAATATCTCTGTTCCTGTGCTGCTGGATATACTGGAGCAGAATGTCAAATAAGTGGGTATTTGTTCATTTTCTCTCCCACTGCCTTTATGCATGTTCTGTCAGTGGCTTAAATTATCAGGCAAAGTTGATTCTAGAAACTTAGACGGCACTTATAAATAAATGATTATATAATTCATGCTAGTTAATCTATTGCAAAAACCAGTTCACAGTCATACCAGCCTCATTCGTACATGGTTTTTAATTTTTTCACTCAGCTGCTTTATAGGTCTGTGAGCAAAACTATGATTGCATGGAATTTTTCTTTACTTACTGACAGGAAGTCTGAAACATTGATATCATCACTATGCATAAATCTTTTCTTTAAGACATTGATGACTGTGACCCAGACCCATGTCAAAATGGAGCCACGTGTGTGGATGGGGTGAACTCCTACTCATGTACCTGTGTGGCAGGATATGAAGGAACTAACTGTGAAATTGGTAAGGACATCATTAAAATATCCTATGGAGTATCTATAAAAATGAAACAGATAAATTAAATGTTATATTTTCATAGTTTGCCTTCTGAGCTTATAGTTCCTGGCCAAAACATTTTTAAATGTGAAAAAAAAAAGTTTCACACTGAAGCTGTCAGTTTTCTGAATTAAAACAAGAAAAAATGTGCCATACTCGAGTGAACAATTTTCTGAATTAAAACAAGAAAAAAAATCGCCTTCAAATATACAATTTTCTGAATGTGTTGCACTCAAGTATACAATTTTCTGAATTAAAAAAAGAAAAAAATGATTAATAATTTTTATGAGCTAAAACAAGGCAGCATATGTATTTGTTTTTCTAGAAATCAATGAGTGTATAGGCAATACATGTCAAAATGGAGCCACATGTGTAGATGGTATAAATGTATACACATGCAGTTGTGTTGCTGGATATGATGGGAATTTCTGTGAAAACAGTAAGTCTCTTTTGTCTTTTTTTTCCAAACAAATGTTGTTTTGGTAAGATTGAAGCCAAAGTGAACAAAGTGAAAGTTTGGTTCTTCTACTGAAGTGTAAAGTTATTTCTTGGAATTTGTGTATAGAAATTAGAACAGTCAATCTTTACTTAAATATGAAGCATAATTGCAAACTGAATAACATACCGTTTTTCTAAATCAGGTGAAAAGTAAACCAAAAGAATCATTGCTTTCTCAAGCAGAGGTATGAAAGAAATTGAACTACCATTTTCATCATATCTGTAGTGTATTTTCAAATGTCCTTTCAACCAAATGAGTCAGACAATTACGAATGTTTTTCATTTTTATATGAGTTTTATATGAGTATTTGGGGCTATAAAATGTTTGAAATTTCCCTTGAAATTAGCTTGAATGTAAGTTGTAAGAATTACTCCAGAGGTGCTCTTAAATTTGTATGCATAATGTCAATCAAAACTTTTTAAAACAAGAAATGATCAAAAACAAGATTAAAGAAGTAAGTTTTGATAATAACATTGTAAGGGAGGCAAGATATCATAGGAAGTGTACATGATTATATTATGATGCTTAAAAATATATAAGTTCTAGCTTTATTATGACTGAACTCATTAACCTTTCAGATATTGATGAGTGTGTGGGCAATCTTTGTCAGAATGGTGCAACATGTGTAGATGGGATCAATAAATACACCTGTGTATGTGTACCAGGCTATAACGGAGACTATTGCGAAGTCAGTAAGTGCACTATTAGAATAAATTATTCAGGGAATAGTTTATGCTTTCCCACTTTATATAACATATGCAAATTAAAATTCCTTTAACATTCATTGAAGAGTCAATCTTTGTTATATTATGGTTGTGTTACAAATTTAATATCACAATTTTTTTTATCTGTTATGTAAAATTATGTGAACTATTTAATGTAGAAGTCTTGTAATTTGCAGATTTATGTTGTTGGCGATTTTTTTCAACCAAATTTAAGTATTCTTTATGTTTCTCTTCATGTTGTTCATTTTGATTCAAGTGCAAACAGGAAATATGTTTGCTTTGCTCTGAAATATTGGCACTTGTTTCCTTGCGTCTGCCCCACCCTCTTCAACAGAGATACTTTGTCACACCCCAGTATAGTATTACTACACAGGAAAAACTTATACTATATATCTAAGTACAAAACTAACAACTTGTAAATATTAATAAATTGTTATTGGGAAATATAATTTTACCTTGTTTGGATGACATTGTCCTAAAACTTTTCAGATGGTCACTGTGAGATAAATATTTAACCTTTGTATTTGCTATACTTTAGGTGTTTTGGATGATATTAAAGTAATTATTTCTTTTATTTTACATTTAAAATAAATCTATGTCATCACTTAATAAGAATGGACTGTGTTTGTAGATAAATCATATATCCATTGAGAACTTTATACCTGTGATCTACAAACTTTGTTCATTCAAACTTAATACTTGAAATTCTTATGACACATTTATTTCCTTTTTATATCCCTGAAGGGGGCGTATCATCTTACAGTACAGGGTGTCCATCCATCCATCTGTCTGCACTACCAAAAATAAATAGGGGCCATCTAACTGTAAACATAACAAAAGAGAACAATGGAGTTAATTCCATCCGTCCATTAGCAATTTGGTTTCTGGAGGATAACTTGAGTATTCTTTAGCCTACAGTCTATTACCTTCATGTCATTATTGCCCACATTTAGTGGATGACCCCTATTGATTTTGGAGTCAGTAGCTCAAAGTTCAAGGTCACATACACCTTCAATCATTTGTTATAGAGACTTTAAACTTTATATCATGACTGCACACATTGAGTGGATGACCCCTATACATTTTGGGGTCAGTATGTCAAAGGTCAAGGTCACACTGACCTAAATGTTTAGAATCACTTACACTCTGTAACTCAACAACCATTTGTCTTAGAGAATTCAGAATTCATATAATGGTTGCACACATTGAGTGAATGACCCTTATGGATTTTTGGATCAGTAGGTCACAGGTCAATGTCACAGTGACTTTTTTATTGAAAACCATTTCTGCCTTGTAACTTGACAATCATTTGTTATAGAGACTTCAGACTTTATATCGTGATTGCACACATTGAGTGGATGACCCCTATACATTTTGGGGTCAGTATGTCAAAGGTCAAGGTCACACTGACCTAAATGTTTAGAATCACTTACACTCTGTAACTCAACAACCGTTTGTCTTAGAGAATTCAGAATTCATATAATGGTTGCACACATTGAGTGAATGACCCTTATGGATTTTTGGATCAGTAGGTCACAGGTCAATGTCACAGTGACTTTTTTATTGAAAACCATTTCTGCCTTGTAACTTGACAATCATTTGTTATTGAGACTTCAGACTTTATATCGTGATTGCACACATTGAGTGGATGACCCCTATACATTTTGGGATCAGTATGTCAAAGGTCAAGGTCACAGTGACCTAAATGTTTAGAATCATTTACACTCTGTAATTGACTACCATTTTTCATAGAGACTTCAAAATTCATATAATGGTTGCTCACATAGAGTGAATGACCCCTATTGATTTTGGGGTCAGTAGGTCAAAGGTAAAAAAAAACAAAATTTAAAGCAAATCATTTAATTTTTAAGCCTAAGGTTTCCTCCCTTATATCACAAATGCATCATACTTAGAAAAAACACCCTTTGGGCATATAGTGCTCCGCCCAGCAGTGCTCTTGTTATTATTATGGAACATTTTATAGTCATTATCTTGTGTTCAAATACTGTAAATGGCAGTTTTAATATTTATGTAACATGTAAATTGCAGCATTTTGTTGTGCTATAAAGTTGTAACTTCTTGCAGTATCCTTATTGGTTGTTACGTAATGCACTTATGGTAAGTTGTACTGTTATGGTTATATCAGTTATAATTTGATAATCATTTTTTTCTATGCCATGGTTTATATAAACTCCTTCAGTGCTTTGTGTAATGGCAGATCAGTGTTATAGATATGATATTGTATCTGTTCACTTACCAGGTCCTACCCATATATATTGTTATAAGAGAGGCTCGAGAATATGACACATCAGGTAAAAATAGTGAAAGTAAAATATGCATGCATTGATAGATTTTGTCTGGATATAGTCAGATATGCATGCTGGATACTTGTTTTGTGTGAATGCATGTTAAAAGGAATCAATGGACCTCAAAAGTAATCATTATTTTGACCTTTCCCTTACATGTTTGCTGAGCAATCTCATTAATTTGCATGTTGTGTCAGTGCTCATAATTAAGTCTACTAATACAAAGCATACATAAAGTAGTACTCCTTATGATATCCACCTTTTCTACATGTATAATTCAGTTACCATAAATACTATCTTCTATCTATGTGTTTTATGAACTGTTACATAATACAGAATTTATTTTAATTTTCACAATATATCATAATTTGCATCATATCTCTTGTCTGATGCTATGGCAGCTTGTCAAATTTCAAGATGTTTCATTTAAATGATGGTTCAGTTATTTCCAGAATTTTATTGTGGACGATATAATTTAAAATCATGATCAGCAGCATCATTAGGCTAACATGTAATGACCTCATGATGTTTTATATGTGTTTGTGAATATTTCAAAAGCTGTGTCCTACAGTATTTTTCAAATATATTTAACAGCTGATCACTGAAGCTTTGATAACATAGGTAAGAGGGCCAACAAGTAAAGGACAATTTTATCTGTATCCTGATTGGTCAGATTTATATTTCCTGTCTTGCATGGCCAATCAGAGGATATGTTTCTTTTGGACTTGACTTGTTGTAGTTGGGCAGTTTCAAATATTTTTTAGGGATTTGAAACATTTTATGCATGTTGAAATTGAACATTACCTATTGTTTCAGACATTGATGAGTGTGACCCAGATCCCTGCCAGAATGGAGGCACATGTATTGATGGAATCAATAAGTACACATGTAACTGTGTTGCTGGATATACAGGCCAAACATGTGGAACAAGTAAGTTAAGTCACTGTTCCAAGATCTGCTTATGGAATTTTTTTCTATCAAACATGAAGACATCTTGCTTTAATATTCAGCTGAAAATCCTTAATTGAGTGTCTGACTGTAAGCAAACCTCAAAATAATAAAAATGAATAAAATGTATCTTTCCACAGGACTTGTGCTTTTGATGTCTGATTTTGACAAAAAGGACAGAATGCCGTTAATCACTTTAATGATTATATTGTGTATAGCCAGAAGAAATTTTGCCTTGAAAACATAGTGCATTGAAAATTATATTAGGTAGTATTAATTCTTATTATAATATATAAATTATTAGTTCATGTGAAACTCAAGTTCTTTATAGTTTACAAGAATACATAGTAATGTAATTTTAAAATCAAAAAGATTTCTTTTTCAGTTTTTCTGTTTTTCTAGATAAATCCTAGTAAAGAAAACACTTAGTTAAAACAATAAGAATTATCAGACAGGTGATGAATGGGGTCATGATATTTTCTTCATCTTTTCAGACATTGATGAGTGTGCAACCAACCCTTGCCAGAATGGTGCCACATGTGTGGATGGTATAAATGACTACAGCTGTACGTGTGTGGCTGGATATACAGACAAAAACTGTCAGACAGGTACAATATTTCCTTCTTATAGAAAAATTAAGTTATAGTGAGAAATTCCTTTGTTTCATCTTTGTGTGATGGATTTTTGTCCTTTGTCACGTTTTGTCAACAGCTGTTCAGCTGTTAATGACATCTTCTCCTACAACCTTAATGAAAGTTACTGAAAACTTGTCAGGGATGTTTCTTGAATGAAGTTGTATTAATCCTGCTAATGTCTTACCAGTGGGTTCGTAACTGGGCCAACTAAAGGGCATACATTGTCATGAGTCAAATAAAGGTAATTGTAAAGTATTTTCAAAAACTCTTCTTTTCCAAGACCTGGGGTAATACCTGACTCTTCCCCAGGGCCATTAGTGTAACACAGAGATGTATATATAGCTAATGAAATTTTCTTGCCTGAAATCATTAGGAATATAGAATTTTCAGATTTGGTCGATAGCACTGTTTAGAGGCTTATTTCAGATGGCTAAAATCAAACCTATAGGGTCACCATTAGCTCTGCTTATTTGTTTATGTTTTATATGGATACTGGAAAATCTTACAGACAGCTGCTCTTTGTAAATTGATTAGGATTTAGGGCAATCATGGCCCTCTCCCTTGAATTAACCTTTTTTCTTTATAGGCTTATGCAAAGAGAAGCTTTTGTTATTCATTCCAAGTTCTTTTTCAGTGAGCTTTTTATATGGATATCTCAGTGGAGGTTTGTTAAGCATGCCTAAAACTCAGCTTCTTCTGAAAGTCAACGAATCTTATTAATGGAATTGTTGTATAAAATTGTTTGTCATGATGACTTGTTGGTGACATTCTGGCAACAGTTCGTACTGTCACTCAAGAATATTACCTTGAAGAATTACCTTTTTTTTCCAAAATCTTGCGTGTTATTCGGTTGATATATATGGTATCTTCTGTTTGCCTTTTGATATACAATTTTTCTTATGTTTTATAATGTCTTTTTCCAGACATTGATGAATGTTTATCAGCCATATGTCAGAACGGAGCTACATGTGTAGATGGCATTGACTCATACACCTGTGTGTGTGCACCTGGCTATGAGGGCGACTATTGTACCGTTGGTAAATAGTATATTCATACCATAAAAATAAAATTGAAATAATCTAAACAAAATAAAGGTAAAATGACATTGTAGAAATAGTGTAGAGTGGAATGATTTGAAAGAAATGATTTAATGGAAATAAATACTACATAATTTGAAAGAAATACAGGTGAAGTGATTTAATGGAAATAAACTTAACATAATTTGAAAGAGATAAAGATGAAATGATTTAATACAAATATTGGTTAAATGGTTCAGTGGAAGTAAAGGTGAAATAATTTACTAGATATAAATCATAAGATGATTTAAAAGAAATAAAGGTGACCTGATTTAACAGAAATTAACATAACATGATTCATCAGAAATAAACATGATTTAATAGAAATAAAAATCAAATGATTAAATAGAAATTAACATGATCTAATGGAAGTAAAGGGGTAAATAACTTCTCAAGTGAAGCTCCAGCTTGGACTTACTATTGCCTTTGGCTGGTTTGTCTAGGGAAATAGATTTATCATTTTTCCACTTTTACATGTGGATCTAAAGACAACAATCTAAATTCCATTTTATAGTAAAATTCACATTATTTTATATTGTATAATATGTGTATAGGCTGGTGGCCTTTAACATAATAAAAAGGTTTGAATAATAGGTATGTGTATGTGTTCCTTTCTTCTGTGGTCATTAGAAGAAAACAGATCTTAACATCTGATCTTGGAAGGAAGTTTATTAAATAAACATTTCTTATATAATTAAGTAATTTGAATATGGAGTCTTGAACTTTGTAGGCAGTTTTAGTAATTCATGTTCTCTTGTACAGATACTGATGAGTGTGAGACTCACCAGTGTCAGAATGGAGGACTCTGTGTTGATGGTATTAATGGATACACCTGTGATTGTGTCCTTGGGTATGATGGATTGTTCTGTCAAAGCAGTGAGTATTCAAGCAGAAGATATATCTGCACCTTTTTAAATATATTCAGTGGCAAGAGCTGTAATGCTTAAGTTGTTAAATTCAATAAAATTGAAAACTTTATTCACTGTTATTTACTTCACATATACATTTATTCGAATGCTATATATATTATCTGCACCTTTTTTGATTATGCTTACCATGTTTCAATGTATACCTGAATTTATTTCAAACAATACTTGAACACTTGCAATTTTTTACACTTAATATTTCGATATTACAAGTAAAGATTTGATTTTGAATACCACAGACACATCCCTTTTCTTTCAGAAATCAATTACACACTGTACTGTTCAGATGTGACATGCACCGTTTCCCTTTACAGGTTTTACTTGCAAACCTTTTGTGAAGATATGAATTGCATACTTTAAAGTTTGAAATTTGTGTTGTTGTTTTTTATGCCCTTGAAGGAGGGCATTGAGGTTTTGAACTGTTGGTCTGTCAGTCCATCCATTTGTATATCTGTCAGTTCATCCAAAAAAATTAAAAATTGTCCATACCTTCCTTATTAGTTAAAGGATTTACTTGATACTTGAACGCAACATCCTGTTGGACAAAACCTTTCCACTGACATATATTTGTATGACCTTGACCCCTGAATAACCTTGATCTCAAAGGTCTAATTATCCAAAAACTTTAAAATTGCCCATAACTTCCTTATTAGAGAATGGATTTACTTCATACTTAAACATAACACTTCTTTGAACAAGACCTTCCATCAGGCATGTATTTGATTGACTTTGACCCTAAACGACCTTGGTTTCAAAGGTAATATTGTCAACAAACTGACATTGCCAATCACTTCTTTATTAGTAAACAGATTTACTTCATACTTAATCACAAAACCTATTTGGACAAGACCATCCCACTGATGCATTTATAAGACCTTGACCTGGAAGGTCAAGTTGTCATAAATACTTAATATTGGCCATAACTTTCTTATTAATTCCCTGCCATTTAGTGAGGAGGGGATTGTAGGAACAGCCTCTGTCTGTCTGTCTGTCCATCTGTCAGTCCGTCTGTCTGTCAGTACGTAATGTTTTCATGTCCACTCCATAACTTTTAAACTCATGGAAAGTTTTTATAATAACTTGGCACAAATGATCAAGACAATGTGCACAGAGCAACAACCAGGTTGCTGCACCAAGGTGAAGGTCACACATAGAGGTCAAATATAAAAAAGTCCACATTTTGTTTCTTCTCCTTAACTTATTGACTATTGTAATTTTCCATATTCTTAATATCTCATCAGTTGAATAACTCACAGTTTCATCATCATGATTCCATCATTTACAAATGTGGGGTCCAAATGTAGCTGCCCATTTTCCATAGAAATCGTTATCCTATGTCATATTAGGATGTCTTATCTTCCTTCTTCACACTTGTTATCCATTTCAATGTTCTACTGTGGCAGAGGATATAGCTGTCCTTCAGACTGCCTTGTTACGTAACAAATTTAGTCCATGTTTGTACTTCAAAAGCATACTATCTTTTTTGACCTTGACCTTGAGGTCAGATTGTCAAAAAAAAATGTTCTTTTGAATGATCAACAATTTATCTTCATCTGGTCATATATTCTTGGTTTACCTTGACTGCTAAATGATCTTGACTTTGGGGTCAAATTGTCAAAAAACCCAATTCTTCTAAAGGATCTACAATTTATCTTGTCCTCATCTCAAAGCACAAAGCACTTTCTTGGGGGCATTGTCATCTTTCAGTGACAGTTCTTGTTGTTGTACAGTAATCATTTTCACACTTCTTATTTACCAGATATCAATGAGTGTGCAGGCCATGCATGTTTGAATGATGCTACATGTGTTGATGGAATCAATGCATACACTTGTACCTGTGTGCCTGGATATACTGGGGAATTCTGTGGGACTAGTTAGTTTGTTTTCTTAAAACTTTTGGCATGGAAACTGCATTGCACAGCAAACCAGTTGATATGTTGCCATTATGCTGAGCTTTTTTTAAACTTAATGTAAAGACCTGTTTTAAAATAGTCTTATTTAATAACTATCCTGTTGTTCCTTAAACTGTTTTATTATGTATCTTTATATGTAATTAATTCTGTACCATTACTAAGGCCAACTTTGTATCGTCAAAAGAAGTGTTCTGAAAATTAATTTATAGATAATAACTTCAGAATCCTTTTTACTCTTTATTTTTTGTTATGTTTTTTTGTTTGTTTGTTTTTGTTTTAACATTTTGAATTTTCCTTTTTCATTTAGACATTGATGAATGTGATGGAAATGGATGTCAAAATGGTGCCACATGTGTTGATGGTATCAATAAGTACACATGTACTTGTGTAGATGGGTACACAGGAACATTATGTGAAACAAGTGAGTTGTATTCTTATATTGGGCATATTGATTAAATAATTTTCACATGAAAATAAGTGTTAAATTTTATAACAGAAATGTGTCATATATGTTAGTTTAGATGCATTTTTAGAGTTTTTTTGTTGATAATTAGTTTTAGTAATAATAACTTATCATACATTTATGATACGCATTCATAGTGGCAGATACTAGTAAATCCTTCAGATTTTGTAATACATCAGATCTAATCAAAATGTCCACCTGAACAACTAAATATAATTACAGAGGCTGAAAAATGCATCAGTTACTGTCACATTGACTGTCGAATTCTTCCAATAAGTTCAGAATGGCTGATAAATATACTTTATCACAATGATTGCTTAATGTACAATGTAAAATATATAATTATCCAGGTTCACTTACAAAAATATCAGGATTTATTTACATATCTGTTACAACTTTGCTTCTGATAAACTTTCCCATTATACAACTTAAATGAACCCCATATCTACAAATCTTCTGGAAACATCAATTATTACCTTGATGATACATCAACTAAATGCAAATTAGCTATGGTCATGTGAGCAGTCACTGGATCCTAGGCAGATTTAAATCTGTCTTGAAAATAATGCATGTCCAATGATATGAATTTAGATGCCTGTTAAGAAAATAGTAGTGGTGCATTATAATAGTTTTAATTTAAACATATTGCATTAACTTTTTCACAAATTTAAGTACAAATACATTTATTTATTATGCAAAAGGGTCAGACCACAAGTTCTCACAACATTAAAAATTGGCCCTAAATTATGTAGTCCTGTTGTTAAAATATATTATCTTTGCAAGCAAGACTGATGCTTTAACTGCAGTGACTGAGGTATCAACAAGAAGTAGTTGTGTGGCTGATACAAGCCATGTGCTGATACAAGCCATGTGCTTTAACGTTCTGTAAGTGTAATACATGTATTTTCTTTCTGCTCTAGATATTAACGAGTGTAATCCTGATCCATGCCAGAATGGAGCTACATGTGTTGATCTTGTCAATGACTACAGCTGTACGTGTGTGACTGGTTATACAGACAAGAACTGTCAAACAAGTAAGATAGCTTTGCTGTAGTAACACTGTCAGTCACTGTCAGAAAAAAAGTTGCAAAAAAATCTATATAGATATTTTTGCTCGGGACAAATATTGCAGTTTAAAATATTGGTTTAAGAGGTGAACATTGTTTACATACACTTCCTTAGCAAGTCTAGACTACCATTAAAAGAAACCTGTGGTTACTTTTAATTGCTGTGTATCAATTTGCATGTTCTATTAAAATTTGTTGTCAGTATGCCACTTCAGTACTCCAAAGGATGAATGTGAAGAGTTGTAAGTGCTGTAAAATGAGGGAGCAGATAGCACCCCTTGAATTTTGTTTTAATTTTGAAATACATGTACATATATTTTATCCAGTCATTTGGGATGCATTCATTGGATATATATGCATTATGTGTGCACATACCTTTGTTTCAGTCATTCTTGATCTGTCAAAAATTAATCAAATATACTAAGGTTGTATATGCCGAAACAAATCATGTATATTTCAGACATTGATGAGTGTGACCCAGATCCTTGTCAGAATGGGGCCACATGTGTTGATGGAATTAATGACTACACCTGTAACTGTGTCGCTGGGTATGAAGGGAAAAACTGTGGTACAAGTAAGTTTGAGGCAAATGGTACTGCATTTGACATACTTGTAAATCTGTTTTAAATCACTTTTATATGTAGTTTAGTTTTAATGGAAAACATTTGGAAAAAGTAGTTTTCAAGGAAATTCCTGAATGGTCAAAATCAGAGTTTCTTTGCTAGAACATATTCATTTCTAATCAAGTCTTATTCATAATTACCATTCATGAAATTGCCTACCAGATAAAAATCTTTCAATATCTTAAATTCTGTATATTAAGTAAGACAGCTATTATGAAGTAGAAGATCAGGTAATGAATCATTTATTTGTTTTATTCAGACACTGATGAGTGTGCATCAGACCCCTGTCAGAATGGTGGCATGTGTGTTGATGGAATAAATGAATATACATGCAACTGCACGGCCGGATATAATGGGAAGGAATGTCAGAACAGTAAGCTTAACAGGCTGATGCCATAACAATTCTGTATGATAATATTTCAACTGTGAACAAATTTTTAAATACATTTAATTTTTTTTTGCCTGCATTTCTAAGAAACTGTAAATTATACACTTATTGGTTAAGAAGAAAATCTAAAGAAGGTTAACTTCTATCTGAATGTCAACTCCAGTTTTAGTCATATGATAATGATATGGTCCAAGCTGGAAAAAATATATGAGAACTTACTTGGGATTCAGTCAAAGCACCTTTGAGTTGATTTCTTGAATACATACAAACAAATATTTGGGCAAAATTATTTAAGTGTTATAGAAATTAAAGCTGATTTCCACCCAGTTCTCACTAGGAATTTAGTGAACCATTAATATGACAGGAAAATTTGAGTGTAGATCATGTCCTGTTTTATGGGAAGAATGCTAAATAGATGGTTAATATATTTCAAGAATGGTGCTACAAGGTATGTTTTAGCATAATTTATAGTGTATTTAGGAATGTACATTTTCTGTTTTCAGATATTGATGAGTGTGTTGGAAATGCATGTGAGAATGGTGCAACTTGTGTAGATGGTATCAATAAATACACATGTTCATGTGCTGCAGGATATGATGGAACCTTCTGTGAAAATAGTTAGCAATTTCATTGTTTTTGTGACTTCATTTTTGACATTCTCAACATAATTTATTAAAAGCATGAGTTTTTCTTGTTTCTATTATTTGTACTGTTTGACAAAGGACATTGAATAAGTTTTGCAGTATAATTGTATAAAACAAGAAAAATCAAATTTGTAAGTTGTTTGTACTAGAGTGTCAAGAAGTGGTGTCAGAAGTGAGCACTTTTGCTATAACTGGCCAGTCATGAATGTAGTTGTATTCTTCGATATATTGAGCAGTTATTGCCTGGCAAATGGTGATAGGAGTGGTACAGAGGTCTAGTTATAATGTCCTGTACTGGTAATCCAGGGGTGATGAGTTCTATCCCCACTACTCCACTAGTGTTACTGATTGTCTTTAGGGTGAGACATGAAACTAAGGTCCTATGTATCAGTGCTCTGGCATGGGAGAGATGCTTTTTTATTTTGTGCTATCTCCCACAGTCTAAAATGACTAAACTTTGCAGGGGGCATTGGTTATATGGGCAACTGGTATGGATGATAAATAAACTCAAATACATGTAGATAGATTGCAGATGGTTCTTGAAGAAAGAAGTGTTGTCCAGTATCACACAGAATCTGCAATAAATACTGCTTCTTACTATCTGTCCAAGCCTGTATATTTACATCTTTTGACTTAAAAAATTTGCTTCATCTCTGTGAAATTCATGTAGATAATCTTTAAAGCATCACTTATCTTATCTTGGAAAATGTATTTATAAATTGTTTTTGTGGTCAAATTCATATATTTTGTATTATAGATATTGACGAGTGTGCTACCCATACTTGTCTGAATGGAGCCACTTGTATAGATGGGATAGCTGAATACACATGTCTGTGTGTATCTGGATACACAGACACCTATTGCCAGACAGGTATACATAAGTTTAACACAAATTATTATCTTTGTTAGTATCAAATTATCCTTGCATAACACCTTCCAAATGCCAGAAATTAGGCTAATACAGAGTGCACACTCTGAAATGTCTCATAGATGATATAATGTACAAATAGATGACCTCATGAATACTAGGAATACCTTTTCAAAATAGTCAGGAATGAAAATTTAGGATCATTACTTAGTAATTATTTTCATTATCTCTTATATTAAACTTCTTTTGTAGCATATTTTCTCAATCTTTTTTATTTATAATAGACAGTTAATCTCCTTGTATTTGTTTTTATCTTAACCCTATTTGTGATTTTCAGGAATCTGAATCTGGTTTGTTTCCGTATCATAAATTTATCATTATTATTATTATTACCAGAATAGTGATACCAGGAGATCAACTTACTACACCCATAAGATACCAGTTGCTTACTTGCAGTCATAAAAATGAGATCATTAAAAAATTACTCCATTTGCTGGGATATAAATAGACATGTTATAGTCTTGTTAATATAAAGAAATATAGCACTACCTTTTAAGATAAATTACATGTAAAATTATTTCAGATATCAATGAATGTGCATCCAACCCTTGTCAGAATGGAGGCACATGTACAGATCTTGTGAATGGTTATGTTTGTGGCTGTGCCAGTGGCTTTACAGGGTTAACCTGCAGACCAGGTGAGTTATAACGATGCTCTAATAGTTCTTGATTGCATCCAGAAAAAGTTCTTATTTTTTAAGTTTCTTATTCTGTATGCATATTTTTGCTTAAATAGACACACCCGATATAGTTAACAATCTTTAATGTACAAGTATATATCCCTGTCGTTTTACCTGAAAATGCCATATTTGTTTGTTTTAAGTCTGTTTTTAATTTAATTCTAGATAGTGTAGAACTCACATCCTCTGAAATATTCTAAGGCTAAATATTATTTTGACATAGACTGTGAATTAAAATGTCTCTTTGTTTGTCATTTACTGAATTTATTACTAAAAAAAGGCAACCTTTTTTTAGCTCACTTGAGCATGAAGTTTTCACAGTGAGCTGTTGTGATCACTTGATGTCATTTGTGTGTCTGTTGTTTGTTATCAGTTGTAAGTTTGTCTGTCCACACATTTTGCAACCAGTGCACATGAATGTTGATCAGACTATTTAACTTAATGTTTCTGGGTCAAGTTTGAATAAGGGTCACTTGGTGTCAAAAACTAGATCTTTGGCTTAAATGTTAATTCTCAAGAGGCCACATTTGAATTCTGTCATTAAGTCTTATGGTCAAACTGCCAAAGGTTTCTATGTTAATTTTGAATATGGCTCACATTGGGCATAAAAGTAGGTCAGGAGCTTAGATCAAAGGAAAAATTTGAGATAGCACAGTTTGAATTCAGTCATCATGATTTTGGGTCAAAATGTTTAATTTCATGATTTTTAGGTCAAGTCAGTTGGGTTGAAAAACTAGGTCACTAGCTTGAATCAAAGGTAAACCTTGTTCACACTCTAGAGGCCACATTTAAGATTCATTGGAACGTCTTCTGGGCAAAATGTTTGTGTTGATTTTTTCTAGGTCAGGTTTAAATACGGGTCAACTACAGGATTACTAGTTTGATTCAAAGTAAAACCTTGTTAACATTCTAGAGGCCACATTTTAAATTCATTTGTTTTTTATTTTAGTTTAAGATGTTTGCCATGTTGATTTCTAGATTGGTTTTAAAATAGGTCCTATGGTGAAAAACTGGCTGACTATGTTAAATAAAAAGGAAAATTTTGTTAACACTCTAGGGGCCTCATTAAGCATTTAGTCATGACTTTTTATTGAATTTTTGTTTGTGTTATTCCTTGATCAAAAACTAGTCACTTGAACTCAATAATTAGCTCACTAGCTTAAATACAAGCTGTAGTGAACATGCATACTTGTATATATTTGGAAAATGAATCAGAACATTCCTGTGGGTTTTTTGCTGCCTTGTTTGTCTCTTTCAATTTAAATAAATGCCCAGCAAAGTTTTCATTGTTCTTATGACAGAATTGTACCTGAGTGACCCTTGTTTAATCTACATACATGAAATTAGATTGTGTTTATAGTACTGCATACACATGTCAACTTCAGCTTTCCATATTTTGATCTTTTGGGAGTGTGCTGTAATTTAGTTTTGAGCAATGGTACTCAGGTTTGCGATATAGGTTATCATGGCACTCTTGTTTAAAGGCATTTAAAATTTTGTTTATTTGTTTTGTTTCAGGTTTTATTTTCATCTTTACACCTTGTCAGTGTGAGAGAATTTTACCATTTGTAACAGTATTACTGTTTTTTTTTTATGTTTGATTAGAAATTTACCGAGATCATATTTCATCGTCTAACAGGTGAACTAGGAGATGATTGTTCCACCAGAACTGAAGTATGTGCTAACCTTGCCAATGCAGAGTGTGATGGAAGTGTATGTGTATGTATGTCTGGTTATGAGGACGCCACAGGTGCCACTGGAACATGTACACGTGTTGGTATGTCACCGTGATCAGATTCTTAATGTACATATATTGTCACATATCAGATTGCACATGCAGTAGATGGAAATAGAATTAATCAGTGATACATGCATCTGAAATTTATTTGTAACTCTGGTATGAAGATAAAAGGAAGCTTATGAAAAGGTTATTGAACTTTGGTGGATGGGTAACTATTTTTCCAAATTTTATTAAATGTTGTAATTTTGTAATAGTACCTCATCACAAAACAAAACAAAAAAAAGAAAACGAAATTATGTAAGATTTGTAACCAGTGTTGTTATATGTAATCTTTTTCTAACATAAATTGTATGAGTGCATGCATGTTAATTACCTGTAGAGGAAGTCAAATCTCAAGGCTATTTCACAGGTAAATTGACTTATTAAAATAACTGGAAATAGTTATATAAGTATTGTGTATATTTTCTCAGACTGTGGAACAATAACTCCACCAGCTAATGGAGCTGTAGACCACGCTTCTGAGGGAACGGTGTATGAGAATAAAGCCTACTTCTCCTGTGATGCTGGCTTCACATTGACTGGTCTCTCAGCCGTTACATGCCAGGCAGACAAATCATGGGATGGCGCTTCACCAACATGTGTCATCAAAAGTATAGTTTATTAATGATACACAAAATATAATATGATTAATTGTTATATTTATTTATACATTCAAATATACTAGTCTCATTATACTGGCTACAATATTCTTCAAGAAAAGTAGGCAGATACTATTAAAAGCACAACAGCTTTGTCCAGTAAAACTTAGGATAAATAGAGAGTCCTTCTCTTTATGACATAAAAATTAATGATAAAGTTACAGTAATAGTCAAGTTTTACCTGTTACATAGACTTGCATGTTTAAAGTTTTTATAATATATAGCTGTTAACTGATATATATGATTTTAAAAGAGAAAAGACAAAAAATGTTGTGACACTGCACTTACTGTGATTGGGTATTGAAAAAAAAGACAATAATTGATCACATTTAAACTTTCTGAAGGCTGTAGCTACTTTTACTAGTTATTTGTACTTCTGTCTGTGTAAAATAACATTAAAACAAAGATGTATAGTTATTCAATGCTTGTAATAAGCTTTAGTCTAATATTTGAATTCAGTCACATTTTCAGTTTGTTGAAAAACTTATACTGTCAGTTTTTGTTATAAAAATTCTTTCATGTTTCAGACTGTGGAACAGTGTCTACACCTTTGAATGGAGCAGTTTCTTATGTACCTAACACAGAGTATCAGGGCAATGCTGAATTCACCTGTAACACTGGTTACACACTGAATGGGGATGCTACAAGGACATGTCAGGCTACAGGCGTGTGGGGAGGCACTAATCCAACATGTCAGATCAATGGTACGGTGTCTGTGTATATGTTTATGCATTCATATTTGCATAAGAAATGTGTAAGTATTCATTATTGCATGCTTTACCATTGGTTATTCTGATAGTTTCAGGCTTGAAATGCAATGTTTGCTCTCCATTTTGCCTATCATACCAAACTTGTATGTTTTTTTTCCATTATCTAACGAACTATTTCTAACAGTAAAACATGTTACATGTTATAACTGTAAAGTAAGTGCTCCAGCAGCAATGTCACTAACTTTTCATGCATGCTTAATCTAATATGCAAAATAATTGGGAATATAAGATAATATTTGTTTAGATTGATAATGTGTCCATCATACAAATCAGAAATTCTAGGTAGATTTTGTTATAAATTCTTTAGGACTTCTTTTCTGAAATGTAAATCAAGAGACACATTCCCTGTCTTTTTCAACCTAAGGTTTAAACCTTGAAGTACATCATGTAACTAGGACTCAGAAATATATTAGTCCTTTTTAGTTACTTTGTGGCATTCTGTGGCATCAAAACAACAGAAAGATTTAAGTCTTCTAAGATCTTAATGATGTACTTAGATTTGGTTGCAGAAAAGAGATGTAACATATCAGAAGACGCAATTTTATCAAAGAACAGGAAGTCATCTGCTGAGTTTAAGAATGGTGTTTGACATAATACTAGTTAACAGTATTAAGGCTAACTGCATAAAAAGTAACTTTAACCAGGCAGTATCATGTGCATTGTAATCTTATTGAGGCTTATTCCTTAAGTCTCACTTTTATGCTGGATCATTGCATTTCATACTTTCAAGATTAATATTGTTGGCATGAACATACCGCTGAGTCCTGGGCTGTTACTTTCAATTTTTATTGCTTTGATTATGTATAATGTTACATATGATTCTGAAGATTGTGAACTGCCTTTGTATTGGTAATCTTCCAGACTCAGACAGTTTTGACTAGTAACTGATCTGGGATGTTTCTTCTTTTAGTCCTTTTTCTGTATTTAGAACTAACATTTTTTCCCCGTTATCTTTTTGATGGATTTTATTGTATTTATGTCTCAACAAAATTTTAAGATAAAAAACAGAAATAGAAAATGATTACAAAACATTGAGGCCATGATTTATATGTAAGTTGTAGAAATATAAAATGGAAAAAATATTTAACTTTGTTCTGTAAAACTGTAAGAAGGCAATTATATCATTGCATTGTGACAGCCCTGGAGAAAAACATTCCAAGTCATATAATTTTCATCATTGTGCATTTGTTGTCATATCTCATAGCTTCTCAGTGCAGTATTTCATTTTATGTCAATCTGTTTAGCTTTGTTTTGAACATTTGGACAATATTTAAAGACTCCAGATGATGTTCATGTAAGAAGGTAAGTTAATTTTAAGTCAAAATCTTGTTTTGTAAATTGAAATTATCATTTTATATACACTGTATATAAAGTAGTCAGGAAAAGAAACATGAAACACAAATTTATTTGATAGTTCCTTATATATATGACATGATAAAGATTTCTAATAATTTTGTTCTGTCTTAGGAAGTATCCTTTAAATTGGCTTGTAACAGTAAGATTTTCACCTTATATGCTTTTTTTGAATTTCAAATGAAGTTTTGAATAATATTTTGATGTTTTCTCCATGATTTTATAGATTGTGGAACTCTGAGTGCACCTAGCAATGGAGAAGTGGATCTAACAGATGGCACAACATACCTGAGTACAATAGTGTTCCAGTGTAACAATGGTTATGACCTTGTTGGTTCCAGCAGTCTACAGTGCCAAGCTGATTCCACTTGGGACAGTACCAAACCAACTTGCAAAATCAAAGGCATGTGCCTGTTTAATCAAAGCATGGTCTTGTTCCACTATGATAATGATATAATTAAAAATGCAGCATATCTAGTAAAATTTGAGACCATTTAAAAAAAAAAATTCATGTAGTCTGCAAAAAGATGTTTGAGTTACATTTTTCACACTTAAAAATCTATCAGTCAAACTTTTATGTGGCTTTATTCTTCTGTTTGTACACTAGCCTTTTAATCAAAGCCAGATAAATGAGAAGCAGCCTTGGTTTTACCCTCTGCTTGCTTGTTCATATTATGTATAAAGCATTGAATGTGAGTGGACTAGAGTTGTCTAATTTATCATGGTCCTAATATTCATACATTGTATATATTTTACAATTTCAGATTGTGGTTTTCTCTCAAACCCAGCAAATGGTTTTGTTGATGTCTCAGCTGGTACGACATACCTATCAGAGGCTACATTTACATGTAACACTGGCTATACTTTGGTTGGAAGTTCGACAAGGATTTGTCAGGCATCAGGCATTTGGAGTAGTACAGATCCTATCTGTCAGATCAATGGTAATTATCTACTTGTCAGAATTCATTGCTCCTTCCATTGTATAATCTTTTTATAATTATCAAGTTTATTTGTCCAAAGGCATTAGCTACTGTGTTCACCTTAGAGACTTTGGCCCTCAGTTGATAATGCTTGTTTCTGGCAACCTATGATATATTTCTAAATACATCTACCAAGGTTTTGCTGAGCAGAACAAAACCTATCATAATTACTTCAAAGACAACTTTTGATTGCTGTGTGTCATAGGTTAATTGTGAAAATAAAACTGTCAAAATTACTGACAGATACTTTTTTGATCTAATTATACTGTCTGTTCTTGGCTGTGATGCTACATGTTTTTTTATATGTTATATACATGTATGTACTGTGTTTGTTTACATTGTAGATTGTGGTATACTTTTTGATCCCAGTAACGGAGATGTGGACATTCTTGCTGGTACTACATATGGGCAGACAGCTACGTATTCCTGTGATGCAGGTTTTGAACTAAATGGTGTTCTACAGAGAACATGCCAGGCGGATTCTTCATGGAGTTCTGCAGCACCAACATGTGACAGTTTAGGTAATGTTTACCAGGGTCAGGCTTTTGTTAAATTTATGTTTGTGATATTTTATTCCAAAGCTTAAAATTTGAATGTTATGTACTAGAAATAATTGCCTTTTCATCATTTTTTAAAAGCTTTTTCTTGTTTAATGTCAGGAGCCTTTTTTTGCTTGTCAGTTTTTCATGACTTTTTTTTTGAGTTTTGAAAATATTATATCCCTAGAACTTTCATGAGTGTATGCAATTATCTTTAAAATTTCAGATTGTGGCAACCTTACAAGCTCCAACAGATGGTTCAGTAGATTTGACTGGCGGTACTTTGTTTGAAGCTACAGCTACATTTAGCTGCAACCCAGGCTATACACTGACAGGGGATGTCACAAGATTCTGTACTAACACTGGAGATTGGGACAATAACAGCCCAACATGTGTCATAAAGGGTACAAATCATAACATTGGTTTTTGTTGGTGTTCTTTCTGTCTGTTTTACAAATATCTTATTTCTCTACATCAGTGTCTTTCAAATAGCTGAAAGACCCTGTCTACATCAAGAAAAAGTCCAAATTTTGAATTTTCAATGTTTTATTTGTCTAATAGCAGTTCCTTTAGAATATATATTAATAGATTAAATAAGATAATATTCATTAATGTATCTACTGTACTGTAATTTGAGCAATATAGAAAGGAGTGGTTATATACAGAGATTGATACCCAGATGGATATGTCACAGGAAAACCGTTTAACATGCTGAAACTATTTGTAGAAACTATTGTTGTGTTCTGTGTTGTTTGGAACTTTTTGTAATGAATAAAAAGTTCATGTTATTGAAATATTTGTAAATACTGTTGTAGCTTTATGTACTGTATATAGGTTTTAGTTTGAAGTATGTGTTACAAATGTACACACGTAAGGTCCTTCTTTCTGGTATTGCAATATATCTACGATTTTGATAATGCTACATAAATCATATTTTTCTGAATTGCCTTCCAGTATTTTCCTCAAGTACTTTATATAATAAGGTTTTTTTTAAAAAATATTATTTGTATAATATACATTTGTAGTCTCAACTTGTCATTAAAATGTTCATGTGTATGAGACCTTAAGCTTTTTACAGTTTAACAGTGAATCCAATGAAAATAAACTGCCTGAGAATTTCAGTGATAAAATTCTGTTTTCAGACTGTGGTATCCTAAATGACCCTGTTGATGGTCAGGTGTTGACTGTGTTTGGTACAACATATTCTGAGACTGCTGAATATAAATGCAACTCTGGATACCAGGTGAATGGCGTAGAGACCCGTACATGCCAGGCTGATGGAACATGGAGTGCCAGCGACCCAACTTGTGTTATCATCGGTAACTGTTTTTTTTTATAGTTTTAAAGTAATGCTTTGCAAGATGAAATTACCAAAAGGTTTATTGCCAATAAGCAGAATACCTCTCTCAGTCTGCATAAGTCTGACTACTTACTGTCATAAAGAGGCAATTTGAAATTGTAACCATGACTTGAGCATGTGAGTAAGATCATTAGGCAGCTCTTGAGTTTTCACTCCAGTGTGGTTATGGCAGTTTACTGATTTAAAGTTTAAAGACTTGTTTACCCTTAAAATCAGAATGTTAAAATGTTTTTAGTTGGGTCAGTTTTATACATGGAATGAAGCTAGTTTATGGCCCATTTCTTTTCCTGTCAACATTTGATTTGACATCATATGTACAAGTTAAAGCCTTTCCAATATAATATAATGTTGCATATTATGTTTACCTTTCCAGATTATTATCAGCATAGTTGCTTTCATACAAGGTCTTGTCTTGAAATAAATAAAAATGGCTTTTTTGGACAGATTGTGGACCTGTTGCTAATATCGTCAATGGAGCCATCAGTTATTCATTAGGAACCATCTATGGGTCAACAGTCACATACACTTGTGATGATGGGTATGAGGTAACAGGTGTCTCCTCAAGAGTGTGCCAGGCATCAGGGGAGTGGAGTGATGCTCAACCTGTCTGCACTAAATACTTGGTATTACTTTGTATTGTTTACACTTGTAATATATTCAAATAGAACTTTTTATGCAAGGTAATGAAGTTGCCATAAGTATACCCCACTAAAAACTGTACCTCATTTGAAATGGTAGCAGTAAGACAGATGTTTCCTCTCTGCTTTAAGATTTACTGGGAAAAGTTGAAATAATCATGTACCCTTAAAATACACATTGGTGAGGTTATTTTCAATAACAAAAATAATCTATACACTCAATAAATATGAAATCGAAATCAGAATACGATCAGTATCGCATATTTTGAAACAAGGAATTAGACAAACCATAGGATAGTGAACTTACTGTACCAAGTGGACTTCCAAAAGATTTTCTGTTAACATTGAATGTTTCTTCAACAGATTGTGATGCTGCTATATCTATTCCAAATGGAGTTTCAAGGACGCCATCTGGAAGTCAAGTCGGTGATGTGGCCATTTATGAATGTAACTATGGCTATGGATTGGTTGGAAATCCCAATGTCACCTGCGAAGCATCTGGTTTTTGGGGAACAGTTCCAGAGTGCAGACTAGGTTAGGCAAATAAATAGTGCTCTGTAATAAATTGACCTAAGCATGTTGTGTTATTGTTTGTGAATTCACTTACCAATTTACTTACTAATACCATTGGTTTTGTCAATTTTTTAAGGCAGAGAGAAAAAGTGAAGGATACAGTGATTCATCTGTATACATGTAATTAGTGATGTACTTATTTTTAACAGTATGAATTTTAATAACAGTACATCACTTATACTAGCATGCTTCTTTTTTTCAAATATCCCTTTCGTACCATTTTTCTTCAGTTATATTTCCTTCTGTGTCAACATATACTTCAGTTCCTCATACTTCAGTTTTAAGAGACAGACAGTGCACCTTGTGAAGTATAAAATGTATTTTAGATTGTGGGACTCCACCCTCTGTAGCGAATGGTGCCGTAACCTACCCTGGTGGTACTCTGGTTGGAGCGACAGCTGCTTACACGTGTTCCTCAGGCTACTACATCAGTGGAGAAAGTGTCATTGAATGTGAGAGCAGAGGAACCTGGACTGATGAACCATTCTGCTTTATAAGTACTGAATTTATGTAAAATATACTTCTCTTTACATTTAAAGCTTCAAACTCCCCACTTTTAATTTGATTTTAGTCTTCAGGTTACTTTATTTTGATTCTGCAGTTTACTGCCATCAATTATTTTAAAAGAAATAGAAACTTAACTATGAGACACCTAATTTTAATTTTTGCCACTATGTAAGAGGCTAATCTAAAGTTTATTTTGTTTCTTTATCACTTTGTTAAAACCTGAAAAACAAACATTCAAGCATAGTGGTAGCTCTTTATAGTTTTCATTTGAGTAAAGGGTATTTGATAGAATCAGAGAAATGTCATCTTAACATGTTGTTGTTTTCAGTTCTCGTAGATTATAATGGGGAATGTTCAGTGAGTGCACAATGTGTGACAACAGGGTCCTCATGTAGAGATGATGGTGCTGCGGCAGATCGATGTCTGTGTGATCTAACAGGACAACACTATGACGACTCTATTGATGAGTGTCTTGCAGGTATTGTCCATTTTATGCTTTTTTTTCTTTTACACATATTTAATTTGTACACATCCTTTGCTACTTTCAGTCACATCTGTATTCAAAATTTAAGTGAAAAACTCAGCTATGTTTTTGTTTGAAAGTATATGAATTATTGTATGATACCTATAAAAGACATCTGGGAATTGTCTGGCAAGTTTTCAAGATCCAACACTCTGCAGTCTCAAGATTTACAAGAATCTTCACCAACATTTTTATCAATTCAAAGCCAATTACATATCCTGTATTTTATATACTATATTACAGATTGTGGTGGATTGCCTGCACCAACAAATGGTCAGATTACATTACCATCAGTATACTCAGCGGGACAGATAGCAGTTTACTTCCTGTGATAGAGGATTTGCACTGACAGGTCCAAGCACAAGAACTTGTATGTCCTCAGGAGATTGGAATGGAACAGCACCACAATGTGCTGAAGGTCTGCGATAGGTTTTTGCTAGAGATTTTTTTAAAGCTTCTGTAGTATTTAAGTCATGTGTGTCTAATTTTCAAAAACCAGTGGTCACGTTGAAAAAGGTTGTTTGCATTATGGCAGAATTCAAAACACTGGCAGTTTTTTTTATATCTTTTTCCTTTGAAAATTTCTATTTTGATATTCCTTCCTACTGTTCTATCTCAAACAATGATTGCATTTTTCACTTGATGATAAGAATGAATTTTACAACTTTCTTATTTTGTTTCTTACAGTTTGAAGATTATGTCATTTCATTTTCTGATCCTGATAAGTTGCTTCCTTTTAATAATTCATTACAGGATGTCCAATACCCGAACCACCAGCGAATGGAAATGTTCAGACAACAAACGGTTTAACATCTGGCGATACTATAACATACACTTGTAATGAAGGCTATGCATTAGTTGGTGCCGCAGAAAGGAAATGTAACTCTGATTCTACATGGAGTGGTTCAATACCCAGCTGTTTCATTGGTTAGTCTTTTCAAGAAGGAATCATTTGTACAATAATCATAGCCATCAGAAGCAGGAAATATAAATGCAAGCCCAAAAATTCTTACATTAGCATAAGTAATAGAAAAAAAACAACACTTTTTTGGGATAGTTCATACAAACTGACATTAGGAAAGCAACTCAACAGTAACATTCTAAAGCTAAATCAGTAGAGCATCAGATTGTCAATCTTACCGATCCCGGTTCAGTCCCCATCAGGGCAAGCAAAATTTCTTCGTGATACTTGATCTCAGACAATGCATCTAGAGGTCAATTGTTCATCACCTCTGCAAGTGAGGAAATAGTCAGTCACTTGCGGAAAAACTGGTTAGTAAACTGGTTGGGTACCCAGGAACACTGGTTAAGTAGACTAACCGCCGGGATATGAACTTAGCAGTTAAAACTGGCATTAAACCCTAATAAAAATAAACTAAATCTAAATCTAAATATGTTAATTGTACATATCAATAATAATTTTTGAATAATCAGACTGTCAATGTTTACATAATTCCCATTTGAAAAAAAGAACCATTTGAGTATAAATAAATCCCTTATCTTATTATTGTGAAAATTAACTTAAAACACTCTGATTATTTTTAATATGCTGCAGTTGTAAAAAGAAAATGCTTTTAAACAAATTCTAAAATTTGATTGTGAAAGAGTGATGTTTATTTGAGTTTGAAGATCTCCATTCTGTCATGTTTACCAAAGAATCTATGATGTGTTAGCCAGGTCAATATGTCCAGATATAATGTGATATTCAAAGTATGGTTTTTCAAGTACATTTGATTTATAGGTGCGGTATACTTGCATAGACAAGAAAAAAATGCTGTAAATAACACTATAGTGTGAGGTAGTCGTGTCAGTGTACCTGGGGTAAAGGTAAGGGAGCAAACACTGTGCAATAACTGGCAACTCCTTCAGTTATAGCATGGATGGATATACCTCCACAGTGTATTAGAAATATACATAGTCAAAGAACAAAGGAAAATGTCTTTCACCATGGTATAAAACTTTTTTTACAGAATGTCCAATGCTAGCAGACATAACATATGGGTCTGTTGACATGTCTCTTGGCAGATGGGAAGGCTCAAAGGCAGTATATGTATGTGAGAACAACTATGCTGTGATTGGTGCCTCAACCAGAACATGCCAGTCATCTGGAGAATGGGATGGCATAGAACCAGAATGTGTATTTGGTAGGGACCAGTACTAATATTACCAGTGTTCAGTATTAGACTTCCTTAGATTTACCTGATATTGTACAATTCTTGAAATAAGTAAACGGGTTCTATAGGTTCTAAATTATGTATTCTTTTTAAAACAGAAATTAATCTTGCAAGTTTTATGGCTATTATTAGGGAAAATTTCATTTGGTGAAACAAAAAAGAAAGCTGTTCTAGATCCCATGTTTGCTTAGTCAGATATTTATGTTGTGGTTTTTACTGAGGATCATTTAACACTGTTTTTCAACAAGCATAGAATGATTTGATAATATTTCATGTGTTTATCAACATGCTGATATGTTATATACATTCATAGACATTTTTGATTGTCTGTTCATTTCACTTTTTGGTTAAGGAATTTTTTAAAACTTGACATATACTATATTTATATGTAACAGTTATTGTAAAAATGACTTTTTATGATTCCAGCAATATTTCCTGATGTTATTTTGGTGTTTGGTTCCTTGTTTGTATTCCTGGTTCTCGTTGATGTCTTCATCCTATGCTTCTGTGTGTATGTCAAATATTTCAAAAAAGAAGTAAGTCTCATTACTTTTGTAATTATTATTGCTATTATTGTCAAATTTATGTACATTTAGCTTTCAGTTACATCAGAATAAATAAGACAAAATATGCTTTCATAAGCATCTTTGGATGATATACATCGTCAAACTGCAAATGAATGTAGAAGATAAGAAGTGCTTTAAGTAAAGTATTGTTACTGACTGGACTTTGTAACAACATGAAAGTCTGTAACTTGAAGGTGCAATGCATCCTGAAGAAGACCCCCCCAGGGGCGGGATTCAAACTCAGGTCATCCCACATCGAAAACCAACAATTTCACCACTGAGCTCTGACGCAGTTATCAGAGGTTGTATTAACACAATTATAGGCTAGCGTGCACTGGACCATAACACAACCCTTCTTGAGAAAGTCATCATTTATGATGAATAATGATTTGGACAATTTTTTACATTAGAAATCTTGAAAAATCTTTTGGTATTATAACTAAGTCCAGGAGGGGTTCTCGCGGACGAACCTTCATCTTACAAACATGAAAGTTCATAACAGAAAGATGCAATGCATTTTGAAAAAGACCACCCAGAGTGGGATTTGAACTCGGTCCTCTGGCATAAAAAACCAATGCTTTAACCAATGAGCCACAGAACCAGTTCTCTTACGCAGTTGTCAGATGTTGTATTTATACAATTACAGAACGGTGTGCACTGGACCATAACAACTTTATCTGTCAGTTGTCCATCGTCAGTCTGTTCGTTCTTTCACTTGTCGTCAACTTTTCAGTTAAACAATATCTCCTCCTGGATTTAAGTTGAAGAAACTTTGTGTGGATCTCCCTGCAAATGTGTTCTACCAAAATTGTTCAAAGAATTGAATTCCAGTTGTCAACATTTTATTCTTTAAATAACATCTCCTCTATAAATATTTGACAGATTTCACAGAAATTATCCTTGCATAAAGCTCTTCCAAAGTTGTTAAAAGAATCCAATGCCATGCAGAATTCTGGTTGCTATGGCAACAGAAAGGGAAAATTTAAACAATCTATTTGTCTAAAACCACTAGGCTAGGAGCTCTAAAATTTTATATGTAGCTATATCTAATGAACCTGTACCAAAATTGTAACAATTTTATCCCAGGGATCAAAAGTGACTCTGCCCAAGGAGTCCCTTGATGTACATAGACTTACTCGTATATAGGAAAAACTTTGAAAACCTACTTTGAAACCACAAACCACATGGCTTTGAGTTGAGAAATTTGGTGTGTAGCATTGTTTAGTTGACCTCTACCCAGACTGTTCAGATAAGTCCCTTCGGTCAAATAGGCCATGCATTAGGGGTCCTTTATGTGTAAAATATAAAATCTCTGAAAATCTTCCTGTCAGAAACCATAACCATAACCATAACCTTAGATAATTGGTATGTAGCATTGTATAGCTGACCTCTACAAAGATTGTTAAAAATATTTCACTGGGGTTAAGATTGACTCTGCCAGAAGGTCGGTTCATTTACATTGAGTTATAAAGGAAACACTTTGAAAATCATCGTCTCTAAAACTGCATGGCCTGGGGTCTAGAAATTTGGTTTGTAGCATTATCTAGTTGACCTCTACCAATATTGGTCAAATTATGTCCCTCAAGTCAAAACTGGCCCATACTGAAAATATAAAAATGTTTGAACTTTCAGAAACGTAAGTGGTAGACCATATATGTTTGGTATGTAGTATTGTATTGCTGACTTTTACAAAGTTTATTCAGATTATTTCCCTGGGGTCAAAATGGGCTGTTTGAACCAATGATATATAGAGCCATCATGGCCCTCTTATTACCAGCATTCATTTTCATTTTACATTAAATTTTAACTATACTTTTGTAGATTTAGGAAAATGAGATGCAGAATGATTTTATTGTAGCCAAAGCCAAAATTTGATGACATCACTGAGAAGAAAGATTACCCAGATGTACTTGATGAGGAAGAGGAGACCGGAGTTCCTCCAAATGCTTTCCAACATGCCAGCAAAGAATACAAAGAGAAGAAAGAGAGAGAAAAGATAGAGCTCAGAACCAAAGCAGCTAAAGTAGCTCCTGTGACAAAAAAAGAAATCCTCCGAATGAATGTGCACCCACCCCCGAAAAGAGGACCGAATGTCCGTGTCGAGAAGAAACCTTACTTTGGATTTGGAAAACCAGACTTCCTGAAAAACTTAGCAAAAAAGAGAAACAGGGGACCAAAACTTGAAGGGGATTCTGTACGTGATGATCTTGAAACTGATCGTTCCAAATTTGAAGAGGTGCAATTTTCAGAAATGGAGACGTCTGTGCCTCCTCCTAGCACAGTACAAGAACAGGCAATGAAAGGCTTGAGAGAAGATTCCGCTCACCACTGTACATGTCAGTACTATTATAATAAGTTTATTCTGAATTACTGTTGGACATCTTCTGTAAAGTATATTTTAAATTACAGTTGGACATTTTTTGGAATTGTTTATTCCAAATTACTGTTGGACATTTTTCAAACAGTTTATTATAATTTTTTGTTGGACATTTTTTGTAAAGGTTACTTTTAACTATAACTGGACATTTTCTCTTGAATAGCCTATTACCAGAATTTTCAAACCCCTCGGTATTAATTACTTCACTTTTAACCGTAAAATTTGAATATTGACAGTACGTATGTGTATATTGTTTTTCTTGACACATTATTAGCAACTTTATCTAAGTACCTCTGTGATAAGAAATGTACTTGTGACATCTTGTTCTTTTTTGTATTTCAGCTTGATGATTTGATAAAAGATGGTGGTTATGGAACAGCCAATAGTGATGACTCTAACAACAGAATTATAGAGGATGATCAGTCTTCTATAGAAGACCTGACTCCAATGGACCCATTCCAAGAGCACAATTCCAGTCTAACCCCAAAAGATCATAAGAAACATGGAGATGAATTCAATGAGAAGTTTTATGGAAGGATCCCTCTACCGCAGGTGACAGATACACATGTCAGCTTGGAAAGAGAGACGGGGGATAAACCGTACAAGGACAAGGAGAGGAGACAGCTGAAAAATACAGTGAATACATACTCTCCAATACTTAAACCTAAACATTGATCAGTTACTGTTTTCAAAATGGGGGGGGGGGGGTGTAATTTGTGTCATTTTAAAGTCTGATTAAGCAAAGTATTTAAGATGCATGTTCTTAAAAAAAGTATTATTTCAAGAGACAATCGTCAGAGTAGCTTGCTTGTTTTAAATCTCTTTGCTGATGTGCATAAAAATAGAGTAGGCAGTTTTAAAACAAAGGCAATGCAATGATTTTTATGTATTTTGGATTTATTATTGAACTAATTTTGTATTTTTGTAAAAATATTTCAGATAACAGCTTACAAATAGATGGTACATAATGAAGATAGCGTTTTTAACAGAGTTTGGTGTTGTTTGCTTCATACAATTTGCAAAATGAGAAAAAGGAAATATGTACCATTTCACACCAAATCCTTACTTCATGCAAAGTTTTACATACAGTAATAATTTCTAAATTATTATATCTTATCAGCTTGTATCATATTACACTTTGAGCTGATGTGTCATGTTTACATCAAAGGTCTGTATCCATTTCAATGTATAAAGTGTCACATTGTTTTATTTTTTTTGCTTTAATTCATATTTGCAGTTGATTCTTTGTGAATGTCTTAAAAGTGCTACGTATGAAATATTGTGACAGCAAAACTGTTACCTGTTTAAATGTTCTGTTTTGAAGGTTAAGTTAATCTGACTAGTATTATTACTCCTATACCAAGTGTATTTCTTGTTTAATAATTGTAAGTTTTGTTTGAGTTATATCAAGATAGGAACATACCAAGAACTCGTGTGCATTGCTGATGACAGTAAGAAACATGCAAGACCAACTTATTATAACTTGAACTAGAAGATGAAATTCATACTCAGTTTCAGTAGAGTGGTTGCAGACTGAACGATATAGCCCAGTGAGATATTCAGATATCATGAACTAATTGTTGAATTAATTTTTAACAAGATTGTAATGCCGGTTTTGTAATTTGATTGTATGTTTCAGCATGGTTAAATCTTCAGGACAGGGGTATATTGTTGAAGTTAAGATTTACTGATTAATTTCAGCTGTTTGATTTTTTTGACATAATTTGAAAAGAATGACTTCATATTGTAAGAATATATCACAATACTATGTTATGCATATTTACATGTACTTCTATGAAAAATAAAAAAGATCTGGTCTTAAAGTTTGAAGATAACTGGCCATACTAAATACCGGTGATCTAATAAAATTGTGGTCCATTTAATAAAGAGAGAATTAAAGTATGAAACAATTTCCGAAAAAGAAGTTTGCTGAATAATTTAACAAAGTAAAGCCTTTTTGTACTGTCTGGAATTGTGGCATTAGTATTGCACGAGTATATGTACTTGCAGGAACAATTGTGTGTCTGTCACCGTTAATAGGGTTACAGAGGTTAGTTTGTGTACAACTGCTTTTTATATACATACACTTTTTATTAACTTACTGATTTAATTTAGTTAGATGGCGATATTTTAGATGAAATTGTTTGTGTTAATAATTCTACGAAGGAGCTGTGTGATAGCCAGAGAAAACAGAGAGGTAGATCGGAACTAATAAACATGCAGAAGAAACGATGGCTTTGCATTCAGCCCTGAACTCGATAGTTGGTACAAACAATGATGGTTTAGTACTTAAAGTGACTGTCAATGTTTTCATTCACAAAAGCTGGTGAGAGTTTATGATTGAGGCGTGTCAACTAAGTACTCAGTATAGGATGGCGAATTTTCGTGTGTGAATATTTTTTTTAAAATTCTGACTGACAGTTATTTTCAGTGAATGAAAACATTCTTTTTACTCTCGTGTCGACTGTTATACAAGATGGTTGCAAGATGTACCTTTCAGGAATATAATTTGTCAGTAGATTTGGTTATAGTTCATGTGTAATAACAACATATCTGTGTATTAAACGAAACGTTTGATCTCATTACCTAAACTTAGATTGTGATGATACATGTTGTAATTCATTTTGTAATTACATTGTTATTTATTCTCGGTCTTAAGTATTTAACATTTTATACATTTTCAATTCATTCATGGTTGCTTAATAAATGTTTGTTAAACATGTCTTTGTCCCTTATTTTACCACCTGAAACACAATAACAGGTATAGTATTGACCTACCGTACTCTTCTTCTCTCTGTCTGGTTTGGGTTTATTTATCGTCGGTACTAGTTTCCCCATATGACCGACCCCCTAAGTTTAGTTATTTTAGGTGTAGAGGATAGTGCAAGATACAGAAAGCATCCCGTTCTAGAGACATTCCTGGTTTTCATACATATTCAATGTATGGCACTGATACATGGGACCTCAGCTTTACTTTTCATCCGAAAGACAAGTAGTTAAGTTAGTGGAAGAATCGAACTTGCAAACCCCGCGTCATGGGGTAACAGTCCAGCGTCATTGACACGCCCCTTAAATATTTCTGTTATTTTCCTTGACGAATAATTCGAAACTCATATGTAGAAACATTTTGAATTACATGGCAATTCCTAGCATCCACCAGTCAAAGTTGTGGTGTTTGACTGGTTGGAAAACAGAAAATATTTGGCTACTCTGAGGAAGACACAGGAAGTTCTATTTAAAAAAATAGTTTTCTTTGTATAATTAAGTGCATAGTGAAAGATGCGAATCAATAACAACCCCATTACTTTAAATCGGAAAAAACAAATGGAAAGAGGGGGGAATTATAGAGCAAGGAAAGGTAAGGGTTGAATTTTTATGAAAACGTCACTGTAGGAAGTAACCAAAAATAGGTAGTGATGAGTGGCATGGTTAATAGTGCCATGTATGTACATATATAATCGTCTTGGATTTAAATTAATAACTTTTAACAGAAAATTGGACAGTCACTACTATCATTTAGCTTGTAGAATTACAGTGAAATACTTCCGTATATACGCACCGCAAAAGATATCTAGATTATACCAGAAATGAAGTAACACAATACAAAAGTATTTAGACAAATATTTATTAAGTGTCAAATATCCTGATCGCTTAAAACAAAAGATTTAAAACTGAATGTCACGAGCGTGTATGATTGTACCGTACCATAGAAAGATTTTAATTCGTACGCACTTAACGCCTTTAGAACAATATGAAAACAAAAAGCAAGTATTTGAACAAAGGCCTGTTAATTTATCAATCACAATTTGAGCTGTGATCTGCAAGATACGTTCAGTCTTGACAATATGATATTGACTGAAACAATTCACCGATTTGACTTACGCTTTTACGGTTAAATGTCGGTATTATTTCCTCGATGACTCAGCCGTGCTCTTTTTTTTTCTTGTAACGCAAGGCTCGGTTTAAATGTACGGATGTTTAGTTTTGTAAAGTATTGTACACACTAAACGACAAACAAGCCTAGCGAAAAAAACTAATATGACCACCAAAGAATTCTTTCATTTTCTTTTGAAGACAAGATAAGATAAGACAAGGCAAATTTATTTCAATCTGCAGGGCTAAAAAGCCCAGAAGGTAATAAAGAAATTGTTTAGTCGTGGACGGTTAGACAATCGAAATAATTACAAATTCTCAAAAACAGTTATGGAGAAGAAACTACCACCATACCTAACAATAAACGTAGACTATGCATTTTAGCTAACGGAAATACATAGATGTTATCCTTTAGGTAAACTTTGAAGTTCTAAGGGATAGTTTATATGTGAGAACATCAACCTATCATCATCATCTTCTTCTTCAGCATCAATAACAGCTACAACAACAACAACAATAATAAAATTTGAAAAAGAACACGACATATTACTAAGGACATGTAACATTTAAATAGCTTTAATTTGAAAGGAACAGCCTAATACTTCAATGTGCATTATCATTACCTAAGTCTTTTAGGTCACATTTGATAACAAAATTCAAAATACGAGAACAAATCTTAGAGAAAAAGCAGTCGAAAAAGTCAGCATTTTGGCGTTTAGAACTTAATTTTTAGGTTGACTCATTGTCCATTAGTCAATGATAATATTTGAGAAAAGTAGTCATATTAGAGATACAAGTGATAGCTGGAACAATAGATAGCCTAAATATATGTAAAAGTATACGTTTATCATATGAATATAATCAGACCGTGTAAAAAATATTTCAACAACTGTTTTGATGAATATTGAACCGTACATATCAAACAAATTCCATACCCGCCTTAAACGAAGTAAGTGTTCTTGTTGACTTCTGGTATATTAATAGAACTCCCACATAAAACAAAAGTAATCTAGACTAGTTTGTTTTTAATTCATTCATACACCTGACTAATGATCCGTTTTTAACATGTTGACTAAAACGCCTACCATATTTTGGAAATTAAAAAATAAGTTAATTTGGAATCATATGTGCTTACTTGATTAAGTGATTAGTGTATGAGATTTATATACATAAAATGGAATGTATGAACAAGATTTGGTCGTATTTTAATTTGTTTTGACGGAAGCTTTAAGATGGAGCTGAATATTGTATTTTCATTTTGTCTGGGCTTGATCATACATTGCCAATATTCATACGCACGTAAGTTAAGCTACTAGTTAGCATTTTTCACATGATATTCTTTAAAATTATCATCATCATTTTATAAAATTTGAAAATAAAAACCGTCTCACTTTAAGGGTTCAGGCATTTAGATAAAAAAGATAGTTTTGAATAAGTTTTCATAGCAAATGTTTGAAAATCAAAACAGCTTAGTACATGTAAACTTTGGACAGATATGAAATGTGAGTAACTTCCGTTTAGATCGAATCACAGACGGGACCTATAGGTATACTATATATCTCTGCCACTGTTCTTGTCTTTCTGTTTTTAAATTCTCAGTGATTATGTTTACATATTTTATTCCTAACAGAACGATTGTCACACGATATGTTGACTCGTAAAATGTCGGTATGTTCGCCAGAAGTTTGTATACCGTGTGTTTGCAGTTTCTGAATCTACGTCTGTAAACCCTGAACATATCTAGGAATATTTCTCCCGCTGGCCCTTAACAGTTTGCTCTCATATCTGACAACAAAGCTCTCATGTAATTTGCAAAAAAAAATTAAGCATTTTTTCAACGATGGAAGCAAATGAATTGAAAAGAAACATGATTAAACATATAAAGAATTTTCCATATATTTTCATGTTTGACACAAGAAAAAAGATTTCAAATAAAAATAAAACCAAATGTGTGAATACCAGGGCTTGAACTAGCAACCTTAAAAAAAGCATACTAATTGTATGTTATAAACCATCACGATACATGCTATTTTTTCATAAATTCAAAATTTATAAAATTATCCATTAAAAACTATAAAAAAAAACACGCATGATGTGGAATACTTTCTGTATATTTTCATGCTCCATGTAAAGTACATATTCGTACTACTTCGTTATTCTTGACTGACTACTTGATGTTAGTATTTATACTTTTCATATAAATATTCACTTTCAGAAATTTGCACGCCTAATTTGACTGTGGCAAATGGACTTATTAGTTACAGCGCAATAACTCCGGGAGGCATGGCAGATTTTACATGTAACACCGGCTACGAAATAGTAGGG